>JAQIXS010002116.1:0-24672 GCA_034700785.1 Rossiulus vilnensis
CCATGTTCGATAATGCTGCATTACCTGCGTATGATGAAGACATTGGAAAACATTTTATTCTTCCATTCCAGGTAGTCCAGATACGCTAATGAAAGCATGTACTTCAACATCAAATTTATGTTAATCGTATCCCATTCTATTGTTGAGCTACGCCTGCAGATTAATATACAGTTTATGATAGAAAGTTCCTTTATAACATTTGAGTGACGTTAGACTCGTAATTTCTCATTTATATGTTCCGATTTTTCTAAAGACATTTGTCAAATGTCTGTCGTTCATTACCTCATTACCATTACGGATGCTCATTAATGTATGTTCAACTTTCGCGATATACTACACCGTGTCTGGGGTTTGTAAATCTACGGTTAGGATCCTCAAATGATATTTATATCTATGAAGGTAGATTGTTCATTTTCAGATATACCTTTCAAATGGAAACCGCTTTGCCGGGTTCTAGTGGTAATAAAAGCATTAAACTCTGGAGTCAATCAATAATGCTTACAAGTTGCTAGGCTAGATGTTCAAGGCGGTTTTCATTATTCAGAGTCTGACAATTTTGAATCAAGTTTGAAGAACGTCTAGAAAACTGTCATTATGCACAATTTTCCAATAGCTCGGTACTTTGCAGTCGTAAAAATGTAGTGAATTAATTATTAATATACAGCAGCTTACTTAAAAGAAATATATGACCAGCTTTAGGAGAAATAAAAGTGAATTTTCTCTTCACTGGAGAGTGAAGAGAACATTTAAATTAATTCTAGAAATAGGATACAAAATCATAGAAAATTTCCTTAAATATCATGTTCTTGGAAATATTGCGGAATATTGCGATGTAATATCATTTCGACTGTACATGTATTATGCATATTTCAAGTTTGGTGGATTATGATATAAGGCCAGTGACACCAATCTATAATTTAATTTTATTTCTGTTAGTATAATACCAAATGAACAGCCTCATTTACCTTTGGAATTAGGGAGCATTTAGATGGATTGGTGCAACTTATGCAATACACATCATATACATGTATGTCCAAAGGGGTAGCAAGCGTGCCTTCAAAATTGACAGTAAAAATAATAATCTGAAATGGCTTCACCTCAAACAAAGCATATGCATGTTGAGGAATAGTCTTTTAAATAATTTTGTGACGGATTTTCTATAAGAACGTTGGACAAATGGTATTAAATGATAATCTATGCTCATCATATTTCTACCAAATAATCTTGTGTGGTTACTCACATTAAATACATTTATGCAAGTTATATATGTATTGCGTGAGTCAAACTGCTAGTAAACTTTTATATTATTTCTTTCTTGAAATATCTTTTTTACATAAAATGGAAACTAATGAGAAGTGACAGCTGTATTTGGTTTTTTTCCATGAAATATTCTTTATGCATGAGGTATTTGTACTTTCTATATTAGGCCCATTTTCAGAAGCAGAAAATCGACAGCAAATTTGCATATAATTTTTTTTGGAAACGCTCAGCATATCATACTTGAATTCGCAATTTGTGAAATTGTGCGAAGTCATGAATAAAGGGATTTTAACGGGCACGCCTTACAAATGCAGTCAAGTTTAGTTATAAGTAACCAGAGCTTATCATTGGAAACTAAAAAAGAGCATATTTTGTCTGTCGAAGTATTTTTAAAGATTATAACTTGTAAAATGTGCGCTGCCAGATGCTGTTTTAGCTCAAAATGGAAATGAAAAGGCCTTCCGCATGCATGCTTCTTCCCAGAACTCAATTTTCTTAAAAAAACAATCCAAGTGATTTAAACGAATGTTTATACTAACCCTGCTTTGTTCAGCATATTTTTGATGATCTGTATATTGTTGTTAGTGGCTTTCGGCGCCAAAGACGTCCGTGAAAAGAAACTTAAAAGCACGCATTCAGCACAGCTTCCTAATGCGTTTCATTCAAAAAACAAAAATAGTTTACACGAACGCAATCGAATGGAGTTTATCATTCGTCAGATTTCACTTTCAACATTGTTCGTCCAACACAGCAGTTTTTCGATTGCATTAAAACTGGCTAAAATTGAATCCACCGTTTCTTTTAAAATTCTTTATGCATTCGCTATTTTTCGTTAAAAATCTATCGTGAAATGTATATTTTATGCCCCCTGGTATGTTACAAAAATAGAATAGTCTGCTTTATCGGAATTGTAATAAATGAGATAATGCAAAAACTTTACATAGCAGCGCAATTTACTTTATATGACTGGGTTATTAGAAATGTATTTCGCGATATAGAATACAGCTACAAAAAGCTCATCTGTGGATACTTTTCAATTCAAATAATTACGGTTATTTAATACTTTATGAAACATTGACTTAATATATATTTGTCGTTAAATGTGGTAATCAAAATATATACCTGTATTTACGAATGTATACTGTATGCACTAAACGTAATAAATTGGAACGAATACTTTTAAAGACAATATTTTACGAAATATAAAATAACATTTAAATTGAAAAATTTGATGAACAATATATGCACATGTACAGCATGTATACCTTTTTGTGTGAAATCTTTCCAACCGTGGGTTTCCCTTGCCTAACACCTCATCCATTGCTCAATTCTAGTGCATGTTTTGCGACCATCATGGTTACAGTTTACGGCACATCTTAACTTCTCCATAAAATATTTCGGTTAGATCGTTCACGTATGTCACGTATTTTCGTGAACGATCAAAGAATAAAAGGTCTTCTAGTCTATTATTTCAACTTCAAAGACACTTTGCTTGTTTGAGGCTATAATTGCCCGTATTTTCATATTCCAGGTGTCATGGGGATTTGGAGGTAACCGCCAAAGAATGATGTGGAAAGTCGCACATCTAGACTGATTAAAAAAAAAGGACAAGACGTTTATTTGTCACGGTGGTGACAGCGACATGGTGTTTAATTGGACCAACATTTTCAATGAAGAATGGATCAATGGATGCTCGCACCGTGTTTCTCTTTGCAGAGGCCTGTATCAACAGAAGTCCCAAACAAGTACATGTACAATTATTGACGTTGGCAAAGACGCCTACATAACAACCTTGATCAATGGCGGAAGCAGCGTGTGAACGCTACCGAAATATTGATTGGTTCATTTGAAAAATTTACACTGAAAATGCACCCAGGACGGTCTTGGAGATAGGATCAGTAACGTTAATGAATGGGTGTCTGAAAAGCAACCATAATCCCTCTAATGTGCATCAGACCTAATCGGGTGACACTTCATTGTGCATTTGGTGCTTCCGTTTAATGCTTTGAAGTGCAGCTGAGCATCCTCCAGAAAACATCAATGGCTGTATGAATTTGAATTCAGGTTAAACCTACATCAAAGTCCGTCTGCATCTGCAGGATACTCAGAACCGCATCAGGGTGTATACAGATCTTAAATATCATCCTAAATCCCACCAATGGATGCCTGACATCTAAGGTCACAGAGAACCCCAATTTGTGGTTCTTCTCACAATGTCTAGTTCGATTCTGCTTGTCAAGACAACAGAGCCCTCACTCAGAGATGCTTCCTGCGATCCGGCATTGGTGTCATCGTGTTCCACAGCAGCGGAGACAAGAACAGTCACAATGCCACCAGTACCGCCAGAAACCTCGGTCGGGTGCGGCTACAACTGCTCCCGACATATCTACGTCGAGATCCGGACTCGACAGTATTACGAAGCCCTCACTGCTGAGGAGAGGGAGGTCATCAAGACCACATACTATCAGTCGTACGACTACATGACAGGATTGAGGACGGCGGCCTCTCTGGGGGGCACCATCTTGCTCTTCAGCCTGTTCATCCTCTACAAGATGAAGTGCAGGCACGGCCGCCACCGCACCAAGAACATCGTCCTGGACGGTGCCACGGCCCTAGGCGACATCGACATCGAGAAGGATGGCGGCTACTTCCAGAACGAGAAACCGACCAGCGCCATGGCCACCAACAACGTGGGCAGCAGAAGAAGCTCCAGAGTGGTTCTGACTCCAGAAGACTTCCAGTTCCTCACTCGCCAGGACCACCGCAGACTGAGTGTGGCAACGTCATCCAGAAGCGAAGGATCGCGCAGAAGCTGTGGTGCCATACCCCCATATGGACACTCCTCCTACTCTATTGCGTTCCAGAACCCTCGCACGCCCTCTTTGACCACGTTCCCCAAGCAACCCAGGTTTACGACAGACCCTGATCCTGCGGCCATGCTACTTGAGGTAGAGCCTATCAACATCCACATCATCCAACCGACGCCCAATGTAAGCCCCTGCGGAAGCATCAGGCACCTGTCGGAGGACGTTGTGGCCCTCACCGGATGCAGGAGCAAGGAGCTGTCCATCCCCCTCCTCGCCATACCCAAGGCGCATCAGGCGAAGACCAAGGCCAGGTCCAAGAGAAGCAGCCTCAGCAAGAGAGACAGGCGAGGACTTCAAGAATTCCCCAAGGCGCCCATAGCTTCCACGAGCAGTGCTTCGACTTCCGGCGAAAACTTGAGGCCCTGCTCGGAGGATGCGAGCGAACTGCTGTTCATCGATTGCTCGGACAGTGACGCGGTGTCCTTCTGCTCCGACTCGGACGTGTTCGGCCCCGACCATGGAAGCCCTGTGGAGCACCGCGAGTTCCTCCCAGGGGCTTCTCCCTCCAGTGCACGCGCTCAAATCAATTCGGACGACAGGGAAACGGACGAGGAAAGCAGCGTTTCTGAAACGCGATGCTAGGAACATCCGTTTCCTGAATTTCTCCCATCCCTATGCGGTGGTGAAGGATGACCTAACCGCTGGTCTTGTTGATACGAGGCTGAAGGCAACCGCTGAAATGTGCAGCATCTGGAGCTGATGCTGATTTTCAAGATGTTCGCCAGCAACCGCTGATGCTGATGGAAACAAGCAGATTCGATGTTATTTCAGCATGCCGTTAATGTCAGCTTCTTGTTTATGCTTGGCCGGATGGATATCGGGCTGTACATGTTGTACAGCTGGCTAATTAAGGTGACCTAAAGCAGGGCTCCCACTGCGGGGAAAACTTGGAATTGTCAGGGAAATAGGAACAACCTGGAATCGTCGGGAAAATGGCAAGTTTTCATGCAGAAGTCAGGGAAATTTTCATCAGATAAAATGGTAGCCTTAAATCACCGTAATCGCAATGATTATTATTTGAGATAATGGCAATTAAAGGTTGGCATTTTATTTGATGAAAATGCCCCTCCCTTGTGCAGGAAAATTTGAAATTTCCCTGTCACAGTTATGCAATAAAAAGGAATTTCCCTATTTCCCATGGTACACTTTACACTTTTCAAATAATAAATAAAAAGATCAGTAATTGGAAAAAAAATGATTGCATAAACATTTTTGATGAATTCAGGGGATTTCTTCCAAAACCTGGAAAAGGTAGGGAAATGTTAGGGAAGTTAGGTAATTTCGTAATTCGGTAATTTCGGTGGTAACCTTGTAAAGCCAATGACCGCCATTGTGTAAATTCCTTTAAGGAAAATCTGCATAATTTGTGAAAAATTCAATGGACTTTGAAGTGGAATCTCAATTTTCCGTTTATTTAAAAGTGGTAAACATGGAGGAAATTCGAATCGAAAGCTGAATATCGTAGTTGTTGTGACAGCATATCGTCAAGTCAGTAACCACATAGTAAGTGGCTCTACCCATTCATATCCATTTTTCCATGCGGAATATTACAAATAATTAATAATAAATATTATATATCTATAAAAAAACAATAATGGTTAAGCTTTATAGTTTCATTCAACTGTTTCTTTGTATTTGTTTAAAAAAATACTAAATATAGGAAGATTTAAAAATGGAAATCTAGATAAACGACATTGATATTTAATGCGCGATTTTAAATCTATCCATATTTATGCAAATTTAATCAACGGAAAAATTGAATATTTGACCAATTGACAAAATTGAGTAGCATTTACTCCAAATGATGACAAATAATTAAATTCGAATAGGCTACACTTCCTCAGATTCAGCAAGGCCAGTTTTGCTATCTGAAGACATTTTTTATCCTGCTGTTAACAAGACTGGAACTTGGTAGTTTTAGAAATTTATTTAGGGTGTTTTAGTGAGGTTGACCGATTGTTGTATCTTATATTTCAGACGATCTTAGCAGGAAGCTGAGGGCCATTTTCATGATGAAAATCCATCCTAAAGTTAGGCCTACACACGGTTGATGCTGTTTGAAAGTTTGGGAAAACGATGATCCCATATATCTTTCGTTATATTCTCATAGAATTCTGTTTTTCCGATCGAAAACGAGGGAAGGACTGGATTTTCTAAAGTGTCTCTCAAAAGCATTCGTGTATCTCAGAATCCCTGAAACACGTTCGAAACAGTTCTAATTATTTTGTTGGTACCAGGTGTGGATACGTTTAAGAAGCCAAAGAAAACCATGTTGTTAGGCCACTGCAACAAGAGCATTCTCAACACATGTCTTAAATACTTCATGCCTTTAAGATCCGAACTGTCCATTAAGTCTGTCTTATCAGAAGATTGAATAGCTGCAACATTTCTGTGAAAATTGTCTGTCTGAAAAGCAATTCCTTTCACACGAGGTTTGCTTCATTCCCAATTTAGGCTACGAGACAGTTTCGAGCAAGATAGCTTGAGTGGATGTTCCCGTTATTTAGACTGGACTACTTACATGTTTCCCATCTTTGTTCATTCAAGTTTTATTTATGTGTTTATTTGTGGGTCTGCGTGTACGGTAATTTATCAATAGATCCATGTCGCAGTCAAGTTTCAAAAGTAATTGGTGGTAATTGGACATACGTAGAGAGTGTCTAGCTCTTAATTATCTATGACCTAACCGTATTTATTTTAATCATTTATAGTATTAAATCATTCATGCAATACCACAGTATAGGCAAAAAAATTTCGGATTGCAACATAATCATGCCGATAATCTCTAAAAGTGTTTTCAAGCTCTAATGTTGGTCGCTGTCGAACAGGCTGTCTGCTACTCAAACCCTAAATGTGTTATTGATTTCTGATTTTTCGATGCCTTAATATGGTTAGGCATATCAAGGCATCGAACAATCGTGTGAACGTTTTGTGGCCAGAATTTTAAACAACGAATTCGTCGATTTGCAGTGAATATTCTGTTACACGAACAGTTGTATTTCATTACGTTATTGCGCATCAGCATGGCGCATCATAATATGCAGTCCATTTTTAACGTAATAATTTTTTGTGTGAAAAATATTGAAAGAAATGAGTTTGCCAAAATGACATATGTTATAAGTAATGTATGATAAATGTGTTATAATTTTATAAAAGCACATTAATTTTGTCTATAAAATTAATGAATTAAGTAAATTAAGAATTACAATTTTCTTGAGTTTTTGACTGCTTTCATTATGGATTATGCTAAAAGTGTTGTAGACTAAATAAAGACACAATCCAAATTGTTTCGCCAATTCACATCTAATTATTTCGAGGTGTTAACTGGTGCATTAAGCAATACAAATCAGGACAATGAGCATCATTTTCTTAAATGTCTTTCGCAATTTAAGTTTCAACTATAGAACAGTACGAAAAGTACATGCATATGCAATACGTTTTAGGTTAAATGTCTCAAAATTGTAACTAATGAAATCTGATTAATTTGAAGTTCTTAAAGTAATAATTGTTTTTTTTATTAGTGATTTGTGATTTTAATGTGTTTCCTGGGAAAAACCTAGTTTTCCAAATCCAGGATATAACTTGCGTTTCCATTATATTGTGTGCACGTACTAGTATTAACATATAATTTATATCCAATGCAGTTAGACAAATTCTACTTTAGCATTTTCTCCAAAGCACTCAAAAATATCTCTTTTAACCCATTAATGAATTCAGTTAATGCAATTATCTTTAGCTACATTTTTGGCAAAAGTACATTAAGTCTGGCGCAGAGGAGTATTGCATCAATGATGGCAACAAATCCTACAAAATCTAACCGCATTCGCAGCGTTCAAAGAACTAATTTCACATTTTAGATTTAGATTTATTCGCTCTATATGTTGCATGTGTCACGGCTCCCATGCTACTAGTGAGGGCTCTGCCCTTGATATTGATCCTTTTAAAAGCCATTACCGGCAAGGAAAAGCTTGGCTCCCTGAGCAGATGTGGCTGACAAACATTTCTCCCCAGCAATAAGCCGTGATATTGCAGAGTCGTTCACAGAAATCCATAAATTTTCCTCGCATTATATTAAATTTTGACGGCACGGTTTAATTGTCAGTACATGTGCAAAGCACAATGGGTTGAGTTTTTCCGCCTCCCCCAGAATTGTTCAAATAGCGAAATGTTTCACACATATGAGATAATGAAATTAAAAATATAATAACACTGTTCAATTGGCAAGCATAGTCTACCATTTTAGTCCATCATGTTTTATACATCACGTTCGCCACTGATGTCGCTGCAAATCGCTCAAATATATGATTATGTTGGTTCAGATTCTGAAAAATAATGAGTAAAAAAATGTAATGTACTTTTCTTGAATTTTGCTACAAATTCCATGCATGGAAAAATTGAAGACATGTTTGGATTGAAACAAAAAAAAAACTTCGTTTCTTTCATTCCGCGTTTAGGATAATTGATTCACTCAGTTGAGAAATCGGTATAATTACGTACATTATTTACACCCACATACCAGACTATTATATTTGCACAATTGTGCCAATTCACAAAAAAATGCGTCATGATGCATAATAATATTAGGAGAAAAAATTCTGGAGCAGAAAAACGTGATGGTGTTCGATAAAAACTGCACCGAACAGGGCTCCTCTTTACTTTTGAAAATATTTGCTTACACTTCCGTTAAATTAATGATAGTTGCACGCGTGTAGCAATCCAATTGGGCGTACATGTATTCAGTTTCCTAGTCTGTTTGCTCAGAAATTGCGGGTGCCATTTTCGAGATCGAACGTCCTTCAAACAATGCAAACACGACTCTCCAGCAAATAGACATCAGTGTACAATGTATTCTAGTTCCTTTGCTCTACACCTCTAAGGTCATTTGTTGTTGCGAAAAATAATTTATCACTAAAGTGTCGGCAAATATGGCGTTTCATAATGTCTCTTTTACAGGAGCTAATTCAATTAAGGTAATGGCCGTCCTAGTAATTATGTAGCCTAGAGCTCTGATACTTATTATCATGGTAGATTAATTAGCATCACTGAATACAAAACTATGAAGTTGATGGTAGATATTTTGTGAATATTTAAATACAGAATATACACCGTTGTGCATGGCTAATTAACAAAATCCAACAGTGTTGTTCATATTTTCACGTTTATATACAAACATGTGGCATTGTCAGATGTCCCATAATCGAGTAAAGGATTATTCCTGTAAATTACTTCCCTGTGAGTTCCAAAAAGCCATATGCAATTAAAATGTTTCACTCCCAACCCCAATGTGATTATTTTTAAAGGACTTTATCAATACAAATAGGGAGTAAAATACTATTTCTTGGCGCATTTAAATGCTCGAAATATTTTGTCTTATACAGATAGGGGTAAGAATGGCATTTTTACACTTAAAAACCGAGTAAAGAAAGATACATGATTGAAGGGGTTTTAATGTCACAATAGCGAGAATGTGAAGACATAATAAATGTAGATTATTACAATCGTTCCATTGTACATTTATATAAACTCGCGTGCAAGGTATTTTTGTATCGTTATGAATCGTTTTTATGTGTAGACGATTATATGCTGTGAAAATAAAGGTTTTGTGGTAAAAATTATCAGCATACTGTAGTTTTATATGGTTTTGCTCCTACAATATATATTAAGGGTTTCCAGAATTTATGCTGTTTACAGAGGACATTTTTTTATAAACGCTGTAAAAACACTGATAATGTGTGTTCACACTGAAGATTTATTATTTTCAATAGTTTTGTGTTTTATGATTCTCTTTAAAAAGTAAAAAAGCAAAAAAAATTTACTATTTGAAGCAGTCATTTTTGCTTAAATTCACTACTTACGTTTTCATAAATTAATGAAAAATATTTCAGAAAACGATAACATGCTTTTCTCATTTACTATGTTAACGTTAATCCGAAGGTTAATTTTTCATAAAAGTTGACTTATTGCCATTAAAAATCCATAGCTGATCAATTGTAGGATGTTGCCGACCAATTTGAAGTACATTATTAACATGCTTTGATAATTTGATGTCCTAAATTCTTTACTAGAATAATAATGAGCTGCACTTTCTTAGCAGAATTAACGAGAAATGCTTTTAACGCTGGATAACTAGATCCATTGAATAATGCGTTTTAGAAAGCATCTCAGAATAGCTTAGTTATTGATTAATACATCAAGCGTTTTCAAGGTCTTTCCAATTGAGATATTTGCAATGGGTTGACAGATAATATTGATAAACATTTCCGTCTAGTATTTTTGCACCGTTAACCACTCTAAAGCTCTAATTCTGTGCACAAAAAATTCAATTTCAGCTGAATTGTAACATAAACAATGGTTAAAGATGAGTACAGGAAGCTACAAATTACGTGAATAAAGTAAGCTATGCTTAAAAAAGGTGGCTCCAAGTTCCTGCTAATGTAGCTGACGATCCCTTCAGCCGATGTTGCCTGGGAAACTGCGACGTTAACCAAAGCCAGTGAGGGGATGAAGGTTAATGTAGTTTGGGAAAATTACCAATGAAAATGCTGAAATTCTTAAACGCCATATGCACAACTCCAACTTACTCCTGAATCACTTTTGGGTTGTCATCACAACAGTAACAAGGTTAGACTGCAACTAACACATCCTTAATTTAAAATTTTGACAAAAGAAAGTTCTTATAAATGGATAGTCAAATAGTATAACTTCGCTGCTAAAACTCCAAATAAAATAATAATAAAAAAATAATAGCTTGAAAATTAATGATGGTATTTATTTTTTAATAAACAAAAATAAATCTCTAAATTCAGTATTTCAAATAGATGAACAACAACAGCAGATATACTGTACATATTTCTGTGTATACACGATTATAAATGCTAATCTCTGAATATGGATTCAGTAAATCTGGAATATATCAAAAAGTAGGCCCTTAAAAATAACAGAATAAAGAAGCTGAATTAGCATTTTCTGAAAAAAATTTCATTACATGATATAAATACTGCAGTGAAACTAACCATACACTAAAAAAATTTGCACCAGTTATGTGAAGGAGTTAAAACTAAACTTCAGCTGCCCGTTCTTCCTTAATGGCTTCAGCAAGTAGTTGAAATCCCTGGAAATTAGAAAATGATTATGTACAAATGAGACAAGATTAAGTGAATAAAATGCAAATATTTTTAATAAAATTAACCTTGTCCATCTCTTCTTCGCTGACAAATGAAAACGAAGCCCGGACATAAGACGAATCTGTATTATTTAAAGTGCAAAAGCGTCCTGGCAAAAAGGCGATCTAAAATGAAATGGATATAATCTTCGTTATAAATGACACTTATCAATTATTTTTATTAATAATAAAAAAAATTAAACAGCAAGGGGTAAATTATCCATTTTATCATTTCTGGTTTAAAGATGTGTCACCCATTTGATTAAAATTATGTCTTCATAATATAAATTTTAGTCATTCTTTTAATGTGAACTGTAGTGGCCTATAGGCTAATGAGCTAGTGTACCTTCTTGGCTAAGCATCTGTTAGATATCAAGTTTACAGTATCTTTAACTCCGAAAACACGAATCCACAGGAACATACCAGCTGCAGGCACATTCCATTCAGCCAAATCTGTTAATAACCAAAGGCGCATATTATTTCATTATAAAGATACTCAACCAGTAATAAAATATAAAGGATAAAACCTTTCAACCATTTGTCGGCATATTTAAGCATCAGATCCCGACGAGATTCATAAAATCGAGTAACACTGTTAAATAAAGGTTTCTATAAGGTTGAAATCGATAATAGACGATAACGTCATACTGAGACATTAAATAATGCTTACACATTTGCATGGACCAAATATTTTTCAAATCCCCAATTTTCCAGCAGTGCATGAATGATAAACTGAAATAATGACACTTCTAACAAGTTTCATTGAAGCAGCAAGACATAAAAATCTCAAAATGAACATATACCTGTCCTGCGTGAGAAGTATGGACTACAGAAACCTGCATGTGATAAATAAGTCGTTGCACCAGTTCTTGTGGGCCAGTTACAAAACCTATTCGCAAACTAGAGGATATTCACAGAACAAATAAAAAGTTAATTCAAATTTTTTTAAAAAAATGTGAATTTATCTTAGATATTCTTACCCGCCAGAGAACACTTTAGAGAAGGAATCAAATCGAAGGACTCGGCCATCAACATCCAATGACAAGAAACTAGGCAGTCTTTCCTAAAGATACAAGCACCCATTCAAAAATTCAAGCACCCATATTGAGGAAGCTTAGCAAACTTGCTTTAGATTCATGATAAAGTTAAATGACATCATCAGCAATGAAAACCAATGACCTTTGAAAACTGCATAAAATAATATGGATCATCTTCAAGAATAAGAAGATTATATTGTTGAGCAATCTGAAAAAAACAAAGGTAATAAATGTCAATTTACTTTGATTTTCTCAAATGTTATTTCCAAGCTTAATGTATACTCACTTTATAGATTTCTTTCCTACGTTCAAAGGAGATGGAAGTTCCAACAGGGTTGCTGCCATTAGGTATCACGTATAAAATTTTCGGGACACCTTTAGTCTCACTTTGAAGATTCACTGCATCCCAAGGTTTTAGAATGTCTCTAAGAGAGTCTGGTCGTATACCATTTTGGTCCCCCTTCACTTGTAAATGTTTCACGTTAAATGGCTTCAACTACAATTTAACGCATAATAATAACATTTGAATTTAGGTGTATTTTCCAAGATTTCATACACAACATCCCAGAAAATTAAGTTAGAACGCTTACAATCGCTGCAGCTCCAGCGTATAAATAATCCTCAGCAATAATGTAATCTCCAGGACTGACTAACATTTCAAATGCCTAAATGAAGATAAATCAGTAAACTTTAAAAAGATAAAGCAATCATTATTAATGCAAGTGAATAACCTTGCATAAGCCATCTTGACTTCCTGGAGTAACCACGACTGACCAATCCCCTTGCATCGGTGGACTGTGAAGGCGCGTTTGATAAAGCTTCAATAATGTTAGAAGTTTTGAATAGCTAATTTTAAAATTTGCAAACAGCATAATAAGCGCATCCAAGGTTGTACACAATTGTAGTAAATCATATACATGTAGGCCTCATTTAATCTCAGCATACCCTTCTGTTGGTCCGTACTGCAAAGCGCTTGACAGTAAATTGCCATCAAATGAAAACTTGCTACCATCCCTGAAAATATCAAAGGAAGGTAAACTATCTGGGAAATTCACCTATACACGTATGCAAGATAAGTTAAAAGCCTACTTACTTCAAATTTACAGAAATGCTCTCAAATGGATACATAATAGTGTTGGGAAAGCCTGAACCGAAATTAGTGATTGGTTCGGGAGACAGTGTAACCAATTTTGCTTAAAAACAAATGTTCGTGGTCAGTTAGTGATGGAATTAATAATGTGGAGTAAAAATATTTTCAAGTGAAAACAAATATTTTAAAATTCGTAGCATAGCCTACATATTTCCCTTAGTGGACTCGGCTTCCGCCCCAAAGCGATCTCATTAAAGTAGCGTAAGTAGTTCATTGTGGATGATGCTCGTTCTGGAATGTGCATAACACGTACAATACAGTTTTTTAAAGCACAGTACTTATTTTTGTAAGTTTCAGATTTAGGATAACCTGAAATTCACAATCATTATTTTAAATTATTGTACAAAAATGTTAGGAATCCCACAATGCAACAAATTAACGATCAAAAGATTTACAAACTCAACATCCATAACATTAAACTGAGATGATCAAAATGTTCTAAATTTAAATACATATTAATTAAAAAGATGTGTGACATCCTGAATGGTGTCACAGCTCATATGACCAGTTTGGCAATCCAGGTTGCACTGGCCATAACTTTTAATCTAATGGTCCTATAGGACCCTAAACTTTGGGTACAAATTTGCACCTCTCCATGTGATCTACATAATGGCGTAGGAAAATGAAATTGTTACCCAAATTGAACAACTTTATATTTCCTACAGAATTTCCTCTTGTTAGAACAATGGATCATTGGAAATAAGATCGGATACAACTCCCAGACACTCATTATCATAACTTTACTTAGGATAGGAGAATAAGCATTTTAATACCAGCAAGATTAAATAAATGACACCAAGAAATATTGTGGGTTGATTGAAAATCGTATAAAAGGAGCAGTCAAATCTGCTCAGACAGTCTTTCAGAATTAATTATGCTCTATTGAACTCTTGTGCCTAGATATGAGGATATGAGGGGAGAAAGCTACTTTAATTTGAAATTAAAATTTGGCTAGGATTGTTTTGGACCAGGGTTATGTGCTTTCATTTGTTTGAGAAATTTGTATTGCATTTTATTGCAATTTATTACTAAACAAGTAATTTTCAAATTATGAAAAATAACTCATGGCCCTAGTGGACATCCACGTCTGCACACTTCATCCCTTCTTTAATCGTGGTCATAGAAAGCCTGTGATGTATCAATCAACATCGTCATTCTTGGCAGCCTTGACAAAATAATAATTCGCCCTTGAATACAATTGACGCTAGATTACAAGGGTGGCACAAGATTAATGACAAAGCAAAACCTTAAGTGATAGTGAAATGCCACTAAAATATTTCTTATCAGGGTAAAAAGAAAGTCACTGAAAAAGTAGGTGAAAAATCAGTGCCACTGTATGCGGCAGAAAATAAAACGTTGGTATTATATTCAAATTGAAAATCGCGCGCTTTCTATACGATGGTCACGTGACTAAGCACCTAGAAACTTCGTCAAGAAGTTTCGGCAATCTTTCGCATTTTTCGGAAAAGCAAAGAGAAAAATTCACTGATTGTGCAAGCACAACCAAATAGCAAACCTTGATCTGTCCGTTTGCGAGGGACACCAGGGTAGGGGTTATTAAAAATACAGAGAGAAATCTTACTTGCATACGGCGAGATCTGAGATATCCGAATGACAACTGATCGAATTCGAAGTCCACAGTGCATTATATATTGCAGAGAGATTGATAAATTATCACTTTAATCTCTCTGAGCTTGAGCAACCACCTGAATCCCCTTGACTGCAAAGCGACAAGTCCTAGTGGACTAGTCCGCTCAATGACCTAATCTAGTCTGAAAGCATTTCGGCAATGGAGAATTCTGCACAGATTCTCGAGTTGTCTATGAGTAGAGAGGCTTATCCTAGCAAGCTGTTCCAGATGGCCGGAATCATGAGATGGCGTTAAACGTAACTACGTTGCCGAACGATGATATTCTGCAAGTATGTAATGGGTGACGTTTCTTCGGCTGGTGATTTGCGGCTGTCTGTTCTTGAAGCGCTTCGTTTTCGAATGATTGAATTTGTTCACTACATTAGAGTAAGTACGTTTATATTCTTATTATATTTCATGTATTATGAATATGCTTTTAGAGTTGCAGAATCTTAATTACACAAATACATGTAGTTACATTTAGTCTTGTTGGTTTGTCTTCAATTGTCCATGAGTTGATTTGTCAGCTGACATCTTGTCAGTTGACTAGTTCACAAACTTATTTTTTGTACATGTTTATAAAAACTGACCCAATTGACAGTTGATCATGCAGTAGATAGCAGGCCATCTAGCTTAATGCATAGGATGCACGTCATGCTATGATGGTTAGCCAAGTTATACAGCTGTAGTTATCATTATTTTTGATATACCTAATGCACAAGCAATTTAGTTTATGTAATCTGTACCGGCATATACCATTACGGTACGGTAGGTATTGTCTAATTAAAAAAATATCCAGTAACTTCAGTATGAAGGGATAGCCCAAGTAGTTCTCGTGCAATAAAAATGGTCTTCACCAAAGGCGAGAATTCACGATTGGCGCTAAGGTCACCTTGTCGGTTATCGTTTCTTAGGGCCGGTTGCACCAACAAAAGTTAAGCCAAAGCCAAGGTAAACCGCTAGTTAACTAAGGAAAAACATTGCACCGCAGCAGGTTTGCAGTTAGCTCATCTAATGGGCAGGGGCAGGGTTAACCTAGGGGTTGTAATATTATGCAATTTTCCAAGAATTCTTAGCTGCAACAGGCTATCGCCATGTTTACTATACCTCCAGTTAAAAATCCCTATAGTAAAATGGTGCAACAAAAGCCTGTTAACCCCTAGATTAACTTGTGGTTATAAGTAACCACAGGTTAGCTAACCCTTTACTAAACCGACGATGGTGCAACTGGCCCTTTAACGGATTCCCATGAGCGCAAATTCACAAATTTATTCGGATGTGGTGTTCATATTCTTAAATCCTGCAATTGCTTTATTTGTAATGCCAACATGATGTGCCATTAATGCATTGCTAAGTTATTGTGAGATGCCACATTCTAGATCTTGTATTTCCTGACCGAATGTAGTACGTTTCTTATTAAACAATTTATAATTGCAGTATGTTTCCATGTAACAGTTAATCGTTTAGTTTAGCATTGAGTCTGCCATAGTGTTTTATTATGGAAATTTTAATTGTGAGGATTTGTGCAAGTATCTTCACTTAATAATCTCTAACTACCCATCGTGACTTTAATAATTCTCTAGGTGGGCTTCCATATTGCTGATGATTGATAAATTATGATGGATAACCTGTCGCAGTTGGCTCTTACTTTGACTCAAGAAGAAATTAAACAGGATCTCCAGCCAATATTTATTGCACAAGACTTGGTTGATTTTGGTGTTATAGATGGCAAGCAACAATCAAAAATATTGTCAGAAGTAAATATATAACCATTATCAATGAGCATTTCATTGCAAAATTTATAATTATAGCAATTTTTATTTAGGCATCTGAAGACCTTCAAACAAGCACCCTTATTAACGAAATACTTAGCAATGGAGGTCCGGGCACATTTGATCTATTTATGGAAACGTTAAAAAAGGATGGGAAATACGACTGGCTTGCTGATGCCTTGAAGACGAACCGAGAATTATTGGAAAAAAGTTTCAATGAATTCAACGATTCGCTCACCAAAGGAGGTGTCCCTCATTTGCCCCCTCACATGCTTACAAGAATTGATCTCCAAAAATTCGTCAGGACATCTCTGGAAAACGTTTTCAGAAAAGGGGAATCGGGATATGTCACCATCCATGGGATGGGTGGCTCAGGAAAGTCAACTTTAGCTGCAGCCGCTGTGCGGGACTTTCAATTTACCCATGATTTATTCCCTCAGGGTATTTATTGGCTGAAAATTGGGAAAAATGTCAATGATGACAGTTTGCTGATCAAAATGCATACACTTTGTGAAAAACTTGATCCTTCTTATCGTGAAAGTATGCCACTTAATGTTGAAATGGCTATTGATAGATTGCGAGTCTTATTTACGAACCAGTTGCACAGAAAGTCACTCCTGATTTTAGACGACGTTTGGGATGATTCTACGATTAGACATTTCGATTTTGGATGCCGAATTTTACTAACTACCAGAAACAAAAACATCATGGATGTGACTTGCAGGAATGTGCTATTCGTTGACATTAGAGATGGATTTTCTTTGCCAGAGTGTCTTGAGTTCTTGGCAGATAGTCTGAAGAGAAATGTTAATGATTTACCAAGAGACCTCATTAAGAAGATACACAAGCTTACTGACGGTATTGTAATTGCAGTTACATTCTTAAACATTTAAGATCTCTTGAATATAAGATTTGGCATTTTTCATAAAATAATTGCCATGTTTTCTGTTTCAAGTCCAAAATTATTAATTAGTGATAAATACTTTTGTAATACTAACATCCATCTATTATTTTTAGGATCTCCCATGGTTATGTCAATCATTAGTTCATGCGTTCGAAGTGTATCTCAAGATAACAGAGAAGGAGCTTTTCAGAATTGCTTGAGAAAGTTAGAAGACAATTCTTTCATCAAAAACAAGAAGAAAACACCCTATGAATATTCATGCATTGAACAAGCTTTGGAGTTGAGTGTGGCAAGTCTGGACGAAGATCTGTTGGAGTATTATTACGATTTGGCAATTTTTTCAAATGAATTTTACATCATTGGAAAAGTAAATGAACCTGTTATACACTGTTAGTCTTAATTAAGTTTCCATATACACCAATGACTTGAATTTGATGCCTTTTAGGTGCTGGCAACGTTTTGGAAAAAATATCTATTTGATGTAGTTGAAATCATGACAACTTTCATCGAAAAATCCGTGGCAACGCAGGTATCCAATGGCCACTCCAACCTTTACACAATTCATGATCTATACTTGTATTATCTTAAAGCTAAGCTAGATAAAGACTCATTAATGGTAAGATCTTTGCTGTGACATTTGAAAAAATTACGGTGTTACTCGTTTTGGGAAATTTGCCGTCATTCATACTGTGCATTTTTAATTTTAAGAGTCGACACAAACGTCTACTAGCCAATTATCTTGAAAAGTGTAATCACAAGTACGAGAATCTTCCAGACGATGGATATATTTTGCAGTTTATTGGTCACCATTTAAATGGTGCACGAATGTATGATGCATTTCCTCTAGTATTTCTCGATTTGAAAGTACTCATTCCAAAAATAAAAGCTACTGGCCCTGCAGACTTATTGGGAGACTTTGAGCGATATGAAAATAAAATAACGCAAAACGTAAGAATTACAAGTTTCGTCCTGGACGTTCCATATTTTTAACGGAGTCACGTAATTAACTGTCTTTATATTTATAGGGCAAACATGCAAAAAAGTTGAAAGATTTCAAAGAATTCGTCAGAAGCAACGCACATCTCTTATCTAATACTCAATATGATATTTGCCAAGTGGCCCTTTGCCAACCTTCCAGTTCTGAAGTATTCCAACAAGCGAAAAAGATATGTGAGTCGGATCCTAATGCTTGTTATTATGAATGGTGGTAAGGCAAATTCCGTCAAAATGTTATGACTTTTATTGTATTAGCAAAATTAATTCATTAATGCATGTCATTAAAGATATTACAACTTGTTATATTTTAGCAATAGTGACAAGCTGAAAAGCTCACTGATTCTCAGCACTCAAGTACACAAAAAGAAGGTTGCTTGTGCCAAGTTTTCTCATGATGGGAAGCATATTATTTCTGCAGGGAACGATATGATTATTAAGGTAAATTTTCTAAGATGTGATTTTAGTGGTGCTTGACCAAAGCTTAATCATATGCATTATTTTTTATATATAGATTCTAAAAAGTCATTCTGGTCGTGAAGTCCTACATTTAAAGGGTCATCGCGGTGAAATAACTTGGCTTGCCAACTGCCTTGAACCTACCTCACGCAAGGAAGTTATTTTATCTAGCGCTGCAGATACTAAAGTCATGATTTGGCGCATTTCACCAGATTTGTTAAAGGCTACCAAAAAAGGTAAAATAATATAGACGTCCGATTCTATAAGGTTAATTTTTAATCTGAAAATCCACTGTATCAAGCTTTGAGAAAGCTCAAACGAAAACAAAACAACCAGCTTTGCTTTTCTGTTCTAAAAACAACTAATTAGTTTAAATCGTGGTATATTCATATCAAATTCGAGTTAGCTTTAATTTTGTTACCTATCTGGAGAAATATTTTGTCTCCTGACTGCAGATGATTGAGAATCTGCATGACTTGTGCTCATGTGAATCTATATCTAATATTCTAAACTATCATATGATTCTAGTGAGGATACTTCATACTCCATACACTAGCTTTGAAGGACATACAACAAAAGTTGTATCTTGCTGCATATTGAATGATGGTGTCACTGCTGCATCAATGGGACACAATGGAGAAGTCAAGGTAAAAATCATGGACCAAGAAAAACTGTTGGACTTTGAGATGGATTTAGTAGGGTAGACCATTTATAATAATTGTATTTCTAAAGGTATGGAAAATTATATGGAGCTCAAATCTTTGTTCGGAAGTTGCAAGCTGGGAAGCTCATTGCGGGTCGTTTGAAGTTGGTCAGTGTGATCTCATGCCGGATGGAAGTAAACTTGTGTCAACTGCTAGAACATTCTTGAAAATGTGGGATGTAAAGAAGGTACTTCCAGAGTGGGAAGTGGAAGAGCGTGACAGCCAATTCGTTTCTTGCTGCTTTGCTACTCATGGAGGCAAAGCGTTTGTGCTGGCTGCAGTAGATTTCAGAGTTAATGTCTATGCAGCAGATAGTGGTGGACTGCTGTTTAGTTTGTTGGAACCGAATAGAGTTCCATTACTTAATTGTGCCATATCTGGAAAGTTTATTGCTGCAAGCACGAATGCACAGTCAGTAGTTGTGTGGGATATGGAATCCAGAGAAGTTCTTGATTGCCATCATGGCCATAAAGGGTATTTAAGCATTTGCTATAATTACTATTAACGTTCATTTATTTTAAAGAGATGATTTTAATCAAGATTGCATGAAGTTTAACCACAAGTAAAGAAATGTGCCTGTATTAAACATTTTCATCTCAATATTAAGGTAACATTGTGAATTTTGGGACACTTTCAATCATTAGTACAGAATTTATGCAGCAATTGCATTGTATAAAATCTGAAAATTACGAAAATATGACCTAGGTATGAGTATCACATGCTTGCCAACTTCTGTATTCTTCTTTAAAATCATTTCGAAGGTGCCATCTTAAATTGAAGAAAAGGGTGCATATTAACATTGTTTTCTTTAATTTTTTAAGAAGCGTTTGTAGCGTCTCCTTTTATCCATGCATCCAATTGGAGAACAACAACAAACCTGCAAGCGATGTGGATTTGGAAATAGTTTCTGCCGGCAATGATGGAACAGTGATGGTTTGGAGAAGTTCGTCGTCAAATGAATTGGTTGAAGTCATTCTCCGAGAAATATTCTCTTGCCGGTTTGACAGTGAAAACAGCCCTATTATTGCTGGAATTGATGTGAACAATAAAATTAAGGTAAAATTTATAGTACTTTTTAACCCATAATGCCACACAAAATGTATTACCCTTGTTTTTTTGTAGTTTTAGCATCGTTTGTGTTATTTGTTTTAGCTTGTTAGCTTCATTGATATTATTTTCTTCAATAGGTTTGATTTCCTGTGCTATTAGGAAATAACCTCCGCTAATGAATCTCATTTTCCATATAGACATTTCTCATCAGTTTAAATTTGTATTTACATAGGTGTACGATGGACAACAGAACCTTGTGGCTGGTGAAAATGGGTCATTGGTTGCCTCTTTCAGGGTTATGTGCTGTACATTATCGCACAAAAGAGACAAAGTATTGTATGGCTGCTCAAATGGCTCTCTCAAGGTTGGTATTTTTTTAATGTTTTTTAGTTTGAAGCTTCAGTGATTGAATGTTAGCTGGGGTTATTTAGATGTTTAATTTTTCTGATTTTCATTACAATATTGACATGATTTAGTCATTTTAACTGACTACCGATTTGAGACGCTAACATTTCATATTGGAAAAAATCAATTCAAACAAACTTCTTGTTCATGTTTTTTAACATGCACCCATTGCATTCATATATTCTCAATGCTAATGTGGTATTCCTTTTTTTAGTTATTTGACATTCGAAGTAATACTGCTAAAACTTTGTACAACTCATTGTATGAAAGCAAGTCTAACAAAGTGAGCGAAGCGACTTGCTGTGATTTGTCGAAGGATGATAATGTTATTGTGGCTGGTCATGGTGATGGTGAACTTTATGTATGTTAGTTATATAATTACAATATATTTCATCAACCACGAAATTTATTTTGCATTAATGAAGTTTTTTTTAGATTTGGAGGAATAATATAATTTGGACCCAGGGTCATGCGGCTCACGTCACTTGTTTGAAATTTTTCAATAATGATGTGAATTTGGCTTCAGGATCCTATGATAATACCCTAAAGGTATTTATTTTAAATTGATATGTTACCTTAAAAGACTTGGAGTTATTTATTATTTTTCTTAAATTTCAGGTGTGGAATGTTGGCAATGGAAAGCTAATGTTTACGTGTGCAGGACATACGGATTCTGTAGTTAGCTGTGATATCTTACCAGACTCTAAGTTGATCGTTTCAGCATCAACTGACAAAACACTTATGGTGAGTTTTTAGAGTTTTACCTTAATTAAATAGTGAATGCATTTACCTTTTTATTTATCTGTAAAAAACGTATGAAACTAGGTATAACGTGTGAAAAAGATATTGTTTGAACTTGCTAATTGAACTATTTAATTATTGATCTATCGTTTATTTTGTACAGAATGTATTAATTCCAGTTATTGTGACTACCTCAAAGTTATGGTGTTATGGCATAAATCAAGGAATAGATTTCGATTAGTTAAACCTTGTAAATTAAGATCAAAACATTATAATAGTTTGCTTCTGAATCATCTTTAGCGAGTAAATTGAACGTCTATAAAATGAACTCTTCAGTCTTGATTGTAAAGTGATCAGCCATATATCAAGCAATCAGATAGGGGGAAAACAGAAGCTGTTTCAAGCAATTTACCATGAGAGAAACACTATTTTTTGTTGCATCTGGGATTGATAAATAACACTTTTACTTAGATTTGGGATGCCAGTACAGGAAATAATCTCGGAAAGTGTTTGGGCCATGAGGGATGTGTCCGTACTTGCGCTTTCTCACCTTGTGGCAAATTATTGGCATCTGGTGATGATTTCGGTATTGTAAAGGTAAGAAATTTTTTCTTTAAAAATGCTGAATTTGTCTGCACTTGAAATTATTTATTGATATCAGTTGCAGGATGTGTGACTGAATTCTTCTTCTAATGCCAACAAAGACCAATTCTAACATAAGGCTTCACAAGTGATTTGATTAAGCAAACACAGAATGTTATGTTACAAGAGTACAGTGCATGCCCTCGTAACTGGCCACTATGGAACCGGACCCCTGGCCAGTTAACAATTTGGCCGATTAAACCGACTAATGTGTGTGAATGACTTTTTCAATCCTATCTAACAAGCAGCTGGGTGAAATTGGGTAAAATATGCTATACACGATTCAAAAAAAGCTACGAAAGTTCAGAAATAGGTACTACTGTAATCAAAGATGAGTAAGCTAAGAAATTTAAGAAGTAACACTTATAATCCCCCCTTCCGCCTCACACTTCTCCCTCACTTGTGCGGCCGGCTAAGAGAGCACGTACTGTACTATGAATACGTATGAACCGGAAAATTCTGTTCATCTGTTTTGAAATCAGACGCTTGCTTACTGAAATTTGATTCTAGCGAGCCTCACGGGATGAAAAATTCAGTTCACTCATTAGCTTTTATTATTTTGTGTTTAAATGTGTAATTTTATCAAAATGTTTTAACTTTTTATCACGAAAAGCAGCATGCTTTAGAAATCATGAAATTCCATATTAAGGTATTAATTTATATTTGAATTTCTAAATCTGTTTATCTGTTTAATCTGTTATATCAGTTTCCTGTCAAAAAATACTTAGAATAATATAGGTTTTTTTTGGACATTTAAAAAAATCATTTTTTTGGAAAATTCTAAGGTTATTCTTGTTTTCCATATTTTCAGTTGTGGCCAATTGACAAAGAAAACCTTTTGGATTGTTCAGTGTCTGTGAATGGGCATGTAAATGACAGTAACGCACCAAATTCTACAAAAATTATTGAGCCACTAAATTCCATATCATTTGGAAAGTGCAATATTTGGATACATGATTTGGCGTTTTCTGCTGATGGGTCAAAATTTGTGATCTGTTCAGACGTTATACAGTGTTGGTCTCTGTATGGAACTAATAAGAAACAGTTAGACCCCCATCTTCTGCAAACATTCCCAATTCGTGGAAGTAAGGCCAGCCATATTTTTTGTTCTGAAAATTTTGAATCTTTTGTTACAATAGATGATACTGGAGTTTTGTACCATCTCAAGTTAATCATGCCCAGTAATAAGGAAATGCTAATTGATGATAATAAGTCGAAAAAGTAACTATTGAGGAGGAGCAGTTTTCGATAAATTTATTGAAAAGTATTAATGTACTAAGTACATTGGATATTCCTGCAGATGCTCATAAAACCAGTTTGCCTCCATTTTTATACATGTACATGATTTTATCACTTTTAAAATCTTTAAAAATACCGTTGGACTTTCATTGACCTCTTGTGATAATTTCTATTTTACACCACTTGGATACAATGTAATGCAATTTTCTACGTAAATTTATGCTTTGAATAAATACTCTATTGCAGTTATTATATTTTGTTTCCAAGTTACTATGTCAGCGAATGTACAAAATAGATAACTCCATTTCTTCATTATACAGTGTTTCAAAAAGTACTTTACAACTTTGAAAAATCATATTAATTTATTCAGAGAACCTACAGAGGTGTTTGTAGTGTCAATTTGTAGGGAAACACATCAAATTTTTTTACCTTAAACTAAAGATGCTTTATGTAGCTTCCGTTGGTGATCCTGCACACATCCCATCGGTAGTCAATTTCCACGCAAACTCGCTGTAGCATTGCAGGAGTAACTTGGTCAGTGGCGGCATAAATTCTCGCTCTTAAGCCCAGGTAGAGACAGTTCAGAAAATCTCGGACATCAGTCAGGTAGTGAGGTGGTGCGCCATCTTGCATGAAATAAACATTGCGTTCTTCGTC
>JAQIXS010002117.1:0-24670 GCA_034700785.1 Rossiulus vilnensis
CTTTCTCCTGAAAATGGGCTTGACCCCCCTACCATATGGCATTTAGTTGCTGACTGTAGGGTACTGAGTTGAGTTGAGTTGAATTGACAACATCAAACACTAACCGAATTGTACGAAAATATTTCTCTACTTGTTAGGGGGACGATGTAACGTTACAGTTTCTATTCTTCGATGGAGAAGAAGCATTCGATAGATGGAGTGCTTCGGATTCCTTGTACGGATCTAGACATCTGGCACACATGCTGTCAAAGACTCAGTACCCAAGTAACAACCGAGAAGCCACCACACTTTTACATCGAATGGTACGTCTCATTCAGTAAATTCATTGTTTGTGGATTCTAAGGATAGCGTTCATTGTCATTGTGGCTACGTGAGATGGCATATTTTTACATGAATGTCATGATTTCAGACATGACTGTGACACAGAAATTTAATAATTATTAATCAAACTGTTACTTTTTAGGATGTCATGGTTTTGTTGGATCTTTTGGGTAGTCCACAGCCAACCTTTTACAACTTCTTTTCGGATACAGAGCTGCTGTTTGCGAGATTTGTCGAATTGGGTAAATTTTCATTTTGAATACCAGTTTTTAATTTGCTCTCAATTACTCGGTTCCAAATGTAACTTTATAAATTGCATGAAAGAAATAAGGCTCTTATCAAAGCTTGCAGAAGATATGCCCGTTTTTAATTTTGTCTCAAAACAAATTTAAGCACAATATCGCCAACATGTAAAATCATTATTTGTGGTTATAGATAAAACTAGTCAGTAAAATCACTTTTTGGCTTGTACTTAGTACTTAATTACTTATTTTAATGTTAAATGAATTTATCATAGTCTAGAAATCATTCGTTTATGTAGGTGTGATGAATTAATCTTTAAATTAATTATGGAACGTTTAATTAAGTTGCATAATATTAAGAAAAATATGTTAAATGCCTTTTCAGAAAAACGGCTGCATTCACTCAAGTTATTGGCCAACCACTCGAAGCCGTATTTTGTAAATCAAATGATGTTAGGAGGGATAGAAGATGACCATATTCCGTTTATACGGAAAGGCAAGTATATTTAAAACCAGTTGAAAATAATGTTGATTAATAATTTCTACTCGACATTATATCCAGGTTCCAATCAAATATCAAAACTGTTCATAACTGGTCATAACATTTTTTCAGGTGTACGCATCATCCATCTGATTCCTTATCCATTTCCAGAAGTGTGGCACAAGGACACTGACAACTTGGAAAACTTAAATTTTCCAACCATTGACAATTTAAACAAAATCCTTCGAGTGTTCGTAGCTCAGTATCTGCACTTACCACTGGAAAACGCCAAGTTATGACAGAGTGATAGTGAGGATGTGGACAATAGTGATAAAATATCCCATCGGGAATTATAAAATACTTCCTTTTCGAACTCCTGTGTATCTACTTTCACATTGTTGGCCCTTTACCTCGTTTAAAATTACAGTATTTACCTATTAAAATTTGGTACACATCCACATTCTCACTTTTGAAACGTTGCATATGTAAATAAATAGGGGAACACAGAATTAAGCTCTCAGCTGCATTTTCTGTAATCATGAAAACTGACATTTAATTATTGATGACAGAATTGTTTTAAAATGTTTATGCCATCAAAGGCTGTGAGTATTTTGCTGTTATTGTAAGATTCAAGGTGGCTTTAATTAGCTAATCATGAAATTGTATCTTAAAAAAGTATTTACAGGGAAAGAAATTGACAAAAATGGTTGGAACCCAATGGTTTCATCATAATTGTTTATCAGGAAGAATAGTTATCAGCACATTTATATTAATTTCTGCACGGTTATTTGTACATTTACTAAAAACTCGCGTCATAAGTTGTGCCAGTAGACATGAGTGAAATTGTCCCTATTATATCCAACGAATAAGGATTGTAAATAATTTTAATAGATGAATATGTACTAGCGTAAAAAAACACTGAATGTTTTTATTAAATATGTTGAAAAATGATGCTGTCAAATTGTATTAAATGCAAATACTCACCTTCGAATAGATCGTTCTGAATGAATAGTCCCATTAAGAGGTCGGATCATTACTAGAATAATTACACCAAACAAAATAGTTAGCTACGATACGAGTTATTGGATTTTATGTATGCAACAAACATTAATTTACACAAAGATCTGCAAGCATGAAATTCGTATAACAACAAATTTGTGTGAATTGGATTGTAAATCATTAGTTTGTCAATCACCCTGCATCCTTATGAAGTCCATTAAGTGGAAAAATAAATACTCTTACCACTGCAGAATAATATAACCACAGGTACGAAATCGTTCTTAAATTGAATGGGATAGCTCATTTTGTCACCATAAGTTTGTTTGTGACGTCATTAAACTAAGAAACGTGAAATTATTTTCATAATCAAGGTTGGTTATAGTATGCAGAAGTGGGAAGAGGAATAATAATCAAATTTTAATTGAGCATTACATTAATTCATTTGAAGAAAAATTTCAAATTCACTGAGGAGGTAAAAAGTAACAGCATAATAAACATGTACATTTTTGATAAACATTAATAAAGCATAAGCCAAAGGCAAGATTTTTTAAAAGTGTATTGTTCTTAAACTTTCAATAAATGTTTAGTATAAAGGGAAAGTCAGAGGCGAAATATTTTTGAAAAACGAGACCACAAAACGTGAGTTTTTGTGCCCTTTTCTAAACTTTTTCGTTAAAGTTCTGTACGATTAAGAATAACACTGAAAAAAGCATGTTCAGTTTAATATCGAGTTTTACGTAAATCTTGTAGCCAAGAACAACTAGTTTTCACAGCCATAATGCATTGTTGATATGAATTTTCGTGAAGAAATGTCGCGTTCAAATAAATAAACTTCCATAGGAAAGCTGCCAGGCACCAGTAATTGTACCTTTAGGTGAATTTCGGGTATCGCTTTCAGTGACCAAGAATATCAGGTCAAAATTTCATTTCACAATCTCCCAATTGCACTATTTTTATGTACAGACACTCGCTGCGACCAATACGGACAAATACAAACAGGTTGGTGTAAAAAAATAATTTACCTTATTATCCTATCATACACGTTATTGTTATTAGTATTGTACGTTCGCCTCATTCTTAAAAACTCTTTACTTTATGCTTCTTAATAATTACGCAAACCTAGTATTCATAAAAAAAAGTATGAGAGGAGAAAAAGGCGCTTAACAGACTGCAGTCTAAAGGTCACACATTTGAGATCCGACAGAACTAATTTAACAAATAAGAAGACTTTGCACAAAATAAATTAAAAAATGCCATCATGATTTAACTATATTGGAGCAGGACCCAACAAACCAGATGTGAATCAGAGCTATTGCACGTAAATAATTCAACTAATTCTTGATGGTTTGTGCCAAAATTAATTTAATGGTAAAGGACTGACCAAAATTCAGACAACTTTCGTTTCTGAAAATAAGCATTTTTGTTGGGAAGCAGTGCTTTCTAATAATAAGATATTTGTACGTGGCATTGACGAATTTAAGAATTTTACCTACCCCATTGGACCTCTCGCAACCACATTTTCACTTTTATAAAAATATCGAAATTTTTAGAGGTGAGTGCCGGTAATCTTACAAAACCTGTCATTACCAATATGCTTATAAATAAAAAAAAAACTGAAAACATCAAACGGATGGTTGTCGTTTGCTAAACAATAAATCAAATTCTCAGTGATGGTTAGAAAGGAAAATTAAAAAGCATATAAAATACAAAATAAAAATTAAAATTATTAACTTTAAAGTTTGACTGACATCACTGGAAGATATTGCATTTTCAAACCTACGTATGTCCTCTGATAAATTCGTCACAACTGGTACTACCAACGACTGAAATTGATACTGGACGGAGTCACCTGTCCTGGCATGCGCCTGTCGCAATCCTCGAGAAAGATAAAAGCCACAATCCAATCGGGTGGAAGACACCTGTCGCATCTCGTAACACTCCCACACGCAGTGTTCGGCCTAGTTCCTGCAGAGAAAGGTACCTTGTTCGTGTTGGAAAGGATCCATGATTCAAGACGAAATTTCCACCGTGGAACCAGAAGGCAGAAACGGCTCAAGAACAGATACCGTGGCAGGGAGGATGTAAACTTTTTTGGCACAGAGAAGACTAAGAGCACGGCCAAAGTTCATTTCCGATTCGTGCTCTTCGAAGGATTGGCAATGTCCGAATTATTCTTTGCTACGACCGTCACTCCATTGCTCTCGCTTATTCCAGATGGTGCCTTGACAATCTGAAAAAAAAAACAAGTGGTCCATTTTACCCCATTCAATTCATATGAAAACAAACGTTGTGGAAAAGTTGATTTGCCTGTACTGGTAATTTCGTTAATTTTACAATTTTGGGTTAAATCAACCAGAATGGGATCCAAAATAGCCTCTACAAAACACTGTCACGTCACGTTGTAATTAATAGTTTGGAATCATATTACATTATTAACCAGCTTTCCACTTTTAAGGGTACGTGCTAAAATTTACAAAATCACTTCCCTGACAAACCAAAGTACATTTCTCTGACTTTTTGAAAATAAATCCTGTAACAAAAACATCATTGTGAATATTTGTTAATTATAAACTAACAGTTTATTCGCAGTCCTATTAATTTATGGGCAATTGCATTTTTATCAGTAAAATAAACGAAAATATAAATATTTTTAAACAACAGGGTTCGTGCTAAAATACCATTTTCTTCACTTTCCCTGACCAACCAAAGTAAATTTCCCTCACTTTCTGAAAATACATTCTGTAGCAAAAGTATCAAAGGGATTTTATATTAACAATACTATCAGGTTTGTTTTGTTTCTTTTCTACAGCTCTAGTAATTTTTGAGCAATTGTATTTTTATCAATAAAATAAACGAAAATATTCATATTCATAAACCATTCCATAGTACTTAGCGCACCTTTCATTGGAAGTGCCGCACAAAATTCAATGCATATAAGAGGTTTCCCTGACTTTCCTTGATCTTCGAGCAGAAGCGGAATTTCTCATGAATATATCTTTGGTCATTTTTCTCTTCTAGACTTTCCCTGGCTATCCCTGACTTTCTAGGTGCGCACGAACCCATTTTGTATTAAATTTTATGAATTAACAATTGAACAGATGTCTTAATCGAAATTATTGGCAGTCCAAGTTATGTGTTGTTAATCTTAGTACGCTGTTAGACTTAGTGCACACGCAGTATTAAATAATTAATGCCTGGTACGTTTTAAAGCGTTCAGATATGCAAGAAAAGGTAACGCATACACACCTAGCTCAAACGATCATTAAAAGTGTCACGATCTCGATCAATGCGATTTGTTGCAAGGATTACCGGGTTAAAATAAGAAACTATCGGCCTACTTGTTTAAGGTTAGATGTTAAATATCCAGAGGTATGCTCCCAAACGAGCCAAAGCAAAAAGCAGGTGCGGTCAGTACCAATCAAATCACCGGTTTCTCACCTGTTTTGCTTTGAGTCTCCGAAAGAAGCTTCGTGCGCAGACTGCATACTCACCTGAGAACTGGGTGTTAAGGACACTGGGATTGTTATGAACTGATGATGCCCAGAGGAACTGCCACCTACGAATCGAAACAATCCCGATTAGGGACCCTGTAACAACTTACGCTCCCACCCATTAAATTGCCCAATTCATGCTACATGTATCTCTTTTGAATCCATCCTCAAGAAATCAAAAATGCAAAGCTTTCCAGCAAAATGAGCGTAACAATTCGACATCGATTGATTTTATTACCAGTTTCTTGAGGTAGCTGCAGCGCTGAACTTTGTCCCAAGTTGAATATCAGCCCTTCGGAGAGACCGGCCCCACTGGGCGATGCATAGACGACACCTTGAGAAGTCTGATACATGACCGTTCCAGAAACGGAGCTAGTTGAATTTGTTGATACGGGTGATAAATTAACCATGTTACCTGTTTGAAAAAAAAATAAAACAATTAGTTGAACTGCAAGAAACATGAAAATAATGTCAATATGTTTTGTTTTCTTAAAATATCCAGAGGATCTGTGATATGATGCAGTATAGGTAATTAACAAATAAAAAAATTTAAGAAGTTACGTACCCCCACCACCCTAATAAAAAATGTCATCAAAAATTTTCTGAACATTCCTAACGTTTTTTAGTTTAAAAGAGCCCTAAATCCCAATTCCTATAATGATGCAATATTTGGAGGAAACAAATTCACATGCTGAGAACTAGTATTTGTGTAACATTAATTAAATATGAACATACACTTGCGAGTTCTGCGTAGTATTATATAGTATCTAGAGGCATTAAAAAATTACCTTGTTCAGCAAGTTGATATCCAATTTAAAATCTATACAGTTTGTTTTGTAAACAATTTAAAATGCGCATAATTTGACTAAAATTCCTGGTCAATTTCTCAGATGAAAAGCTTTAAAAAACACTCAACATTTTGCATTTTTTCGGGACTTCGGCTTACCCTTTTCCCTATCACTATAAAAGAGTTTCCGCAGGGAATAAGATGTTGTGAGATTTAAAAATTGCAACGATCATGTTTTGCATAATTTGTTCGAAGCACGATGCATTTTCTGTACAATTGGTGTGAATTTATGGCATTGCATTCTCATGCTACTCTCTTAAGAAATTAAAGAAGAATTTCAGTCAATTTAGGTGCATTTCAAAGTCCTTTAAATTGTCCCCAAAACGAGCTATTCCGATTTAAATTGAATATCTACTTGCTGAACAAAATGGCTTTTTTAAAGTATCTTCAGGTGGGCCAGTTTCTTTGCTCGCAAGTGTAATTTAAATTAGAACGTGAGAAATTTGGATGTTCAATTTGAACAAGAAATCAGTGCCTGCAACACCGATACGATTTTTCAAAACTGTTATGTATGGTGCATGCATACCAGAAACTGTTAAATTTTGTTGTGGTGTAGGTACTATTGTTACAGTGTTGTGCGTTGGTGTGTCGACACCACTCGAATGAACAACACCAGGCTGACCAAGTTTATACAACGCCTGCTGTTGTTGTTGATGGTGATTGTTTCCCGTGTGTCCATTGTTACCGGGTGAAGAGTGCATGGATGGTAAGGAGCCCAATTGGAGGGAAGTTCCTGATGGTATTGCTCCTAGAAGCAATAACAACATTTGAAAGAAAAGGTTTAAGATTACGATGAATTAGGAAAAGAGAAATTTACCAGAGCAGATAAAGCCTGAGCAGCATGAAAAAATTAAATGAAGCTATGAGTATTAATAAAGAAATGGCAGTTTGAACAAAGGTAGAAGCAAGTTAAATAGTACACCGAGCTTAAAAACCAAAGTACGACCAATTTAGTCCGCTGTTTTATTCGCTATCTTTGTAAGATTTTTATCTTCCATCATCAATTTTGAAATCCCCCATTTCGATTCTAGACAATTTCCTGTGTTGCGGGCAATGAGACCACTGCATTTCAATCAATTTACCTTCAACATCAGTTCAAAAGAGAGCTAAAACGGTCATGCAGGCAATTAAGAATATTTGAAATGACCGGCCCAAAAAATGCTTTTGTCCGGAGAGATGCCGACAAGAAAAAAACTATAACCCATAAATTATTTCACTAACTGAAACCTGTATAATATTGTTCGTGTCCGAGCAAAAAAAAAGGTCATTAAACTGCTGGAATGATATTACTTGTGTTGAACAAGTAAAGGGTAAATAAATGCAATACGGATATTTAGATGGTTCCTGGTGGACAGGAAGAGGAAAACTTTTTTATTAGAGAAAAATCTAAGGCAGATGGAAAGGGACTACTTGGGGTTGATGGTTCTCGATTTTCCACAATTAATGAATTGATAAACCCTAATCAATGATCAACTCTGTGAATCTATTCATTGACAGGTAATAAATAATTCTTACATTCACACAAATACTTCCCGCAAACAAAAGATATTCATCCCGCTTACAAATATTTTTTTTAAAATACAGGAATATGTTAAACCTGACCAAAAGCCGAAAGAAATAGTCCTTAAAATAAACGAATATTTTCTGTTTCATTTAATTTGTTATGATTGATAAACTGGGCATTTTCAGTACAAATAAAAAAATAGCTCAGATTCTAGTGGACGAGTAATTCTACACAGAAAAAACAATATGGCAATTAAAATAAGTATTCCAGTTAAAAATTAGTTATTTTTACATGATGGACGGGTATTCAATATCCAATACCCGATAAAATTAGTTATAGTGCACATATATAGTTTTATCTAAAAAATGTTAAGAATTTTAAATTGAACAGTGGAAATTAAATTTTAGACATTATCAATGCATACGATTAATTAAGGCTGAACAGGAAATTAATTTCAGAATGAATATGGTCACAAATATCTGCAGAAAACTGCAGTTCAGTATGCAGGGTTCTCACTGAAATTAAATTCTTCATTTTCCTGACTTTTCCAGGATTTTGAAAAAAAATACCTAACCATCGAAAATATTTATAGAATCAAATGGGAAAGACATTTACCAACTACTGATATTTTCATTTATTATTTCAAAAGTGGAAAGTGTTCTATGAAAATAGGTGAATTCCCAATTCTTGCACAAGTGTGACTAGATTTACCCTATTTTGAGCAATATCAAAAACAATCAATTGAGATTTTGATAATTTAAGGGTCGCATTTCATCTGATGAAAATGTCCCTAACTTATTGCATGGAAAATTGATAATTGTCTGATATTTCCAGGTCAGTGGGAACCTTGTTATTTGATTAAACTCCGAAATGGCCAACAAAAATTTGGAAAAATCACAAAAATCGGAAAAATCACTCGAAAATTTTCCTGGGCAGGTACAGCGTTTATCACCCTGTGATAGAGGTTACATTAGCTGCTAATTAAATTATTTGCCATACAAAGCACTGATGCGAAATATGTGTTATTCACCGTAACCTGCTCGCCCGATTAGGTAAAACTGGTTTTCAAATCATGCTAATGATGATTATGATTTATGATGAATGCAATTGTTACGATCTACGAGTTCATAGGGCTCGCTTCAAGCTGAAATTACCTTGTGCTAGAATAGTAGTGAAATTGGTGGCTGTTGGCTGTAGATGTGTGGCAGTGTTATTTGACTTTGCATTAGGAGAAGTCTGCGAGTTTAAAAGGTTTGTCCCCGAAATGTGGGCCAAAGAAGAGGAGTGGTGACTCGGTGAGTCCATCTGCGAATTAACTCCGTACAATCCCTGAGATTTAGGAGTCTCCAGCTGAAAATTAAAACAAAACGAGACGCATTAGATGGCCTACATTTCAATGTCTAAAAATTCCATTGTTAGGATTTCAGTAATGGCACTGCAGCCAGAGAGACTTCAAAAAGTTAAATCTGACATTTCATTTGCAATGGATAAAACATTTAAGGCATCGTTTATCATGGATTGTCATGGTTGTATCTCATTTGATTCAAAAATATTATTTTTTTTGATTCTGCAAATGAGTAATACAATCCACATGCACGACTATTAAACGTTTTAGGCTTGTTTCTTGTTAGTTGTTTATAAATGTAGTTATTATTTCTGAAAGATGAAATATCCACCATGTAAATAAATTACTCGTACATTTTTACTCTAAATACTTATCAAATGTAGAGTCGATGTTACTTTGGTTCACAATTTTAAAATGTTACATTTATTTATTTAAAACAAATTAAGAAATTTGAAAAAAGGTATGCAACCCGCAATGCAAGCCTGTCATACAGGGAAGCCCCGTTTTATGCGGTAGTGTAACGGTTGCTTTCACATTTCTTAATTATTATTATTATTATTTTTAAAAAAAGAACATATTTAAATTATAAACCAAAGCTGAAACTCTTAATGGCGAATAATTCTACATTGGGGAAAATAAATATAGCAAATATAATAAGTACTTGATGCAAAAACGTACTGGTAATTTTTGCATGATGGGCATATTGTGGCACAGCCTTTAGAATTTTTCAATTATAGTAAGCCTTTACACATGTATAATCAACACTATCAAGTTTATTAGAATTTTTAAAATTCTTATTTTTAATACATACTGTATAAGCTATTTCAAGCTCAAGCAGAATAAGTCAACTTTAAATATTTATCTTATCATCTTAAAAAAAAATACAAATCCTATACATGTGTAATCAACTTTAAAAATTTAACAGAAAGTTATCTTCTTTTTTGGTACTCCATAGGAGCGAATATTCGAAAATTTATATTTTTTATTAGTATTTTCAATATCACAGGGCTGTTTTTTCCATGCTATAGTCCCACCATCCTTAATGCTGCATTTCTTGCTTTTCATTTGCATCTGCACCAGTGCTAGAGCAAAGCGAGTCAAACAAACTTTAAAAGGGGAAATGAAAAAACTGCATTTCTATATCGGGAATGGGTGCGTAGTGACAGTAGACTGCTAAACGCCAGTTAAAACAAACACTGAAGGTGTGCTATAACTGATTTTAAGTGTGATGAAGAAGCGTCTTCTTCAGCTACACTAACCTAGACCTAAATGAGCAGAAGTGAGGCAATTGCGAAGGGCACAAGAGTACAAATAGGATACAGGATTTGAAGTGATAATTGAGTGAAAATCAAGACTTTCCCAAATAGCCTTGGGGAATGTTAGCAGATTTGGTAAATGCACTCAACAATTCCCATGTCTATCTCAACTATCTAGATCGCATCAAAACGTTGACAGATATTATATTCGTCCATACAAATATATCCAGGATATCTATGAGCTTAAAAGAATGGCTTAAATAAATCTGATCAAATAATTATTGAATCTTTGTCACTGATTGTGCAATTGAATTAGCAAATGAACCTGGATCTTGATTCAGCCTGTTCACCATCATACTGAGACATTGGATTATGTAGAGATAATATAATACTCAAATATACTACATAATATAAAATTTATAACTTTTTTCTTTATTTGCTTCTCACATTTTGCGATCATAACATTTTGGCCTCACCAACAGTTTTATGGAATCATATTCTGCATTTTTTCGGCATTGTTTTCAAATGTTGTTAATGGGAATGCTGCATAAGCTAGATTTAAAGAAAATATTTAATGACAAATGATGGATTTAATTCATATTTGTTTACAAATACGAAATTGTTACAATACAAAATTTCTTTAAAAATTATTAATTGAATAAAAACCACATAAAACCAAAGATGCTTAAAGAGGTGAAATGTTTAAGAAATATTACTAGTACAGTAGGCTAAAGATATTGTATAATAAGCAATTTTCATAAAAAACATTGTTTACGAATGCCAATTACTAACGAAAGGTCTTAAATGTAGATGGACATTTTTTATAATAAAAAATACGATAGAACTATAGAACTACAGAAAAACTGCAGAATAAACCAACAGTAATATTTAAGATGTACATGTATTAAGAATAACAATATTAGGAATACTACTTTAGTATTTTTATACAGAGCTGAGAACTTCAAAACATGGTCATTTTGTGGATCTGCCAACTCCTCGAAGATCTCCCATTCCATTCTCTGCGAGACCGATGTTACTCGCACATCTCAGTAAGAAACAAGTCCATCATCTGTCAATTTCTTTCTCCCATTACAGATTCTGCTCTAATCATAAATTTGGCGAAAGCATCCTAGCAAAGGATGGAAACCCTGGCCCTGGGTGCCTAGACTCATCCAGGACATGGGAGCTTCACATAACCGCCATTTGACAGAAGCCAGCTGACAAGAAACCTCTAAAACCTTGTTTACGGAACTGGCTGGCGCCCTCATATCCAGCTGCCGCTAGGCTTCTGGGTCCTCACTAACTCCTCAGGCTTTGGAGAAAACTTTGAAAACGCCATCGGCACATACATGCAAGTGTGGAGGGTGGATGCTGACTGCTTGAGCTGCCCCACCTCTTCCAGACCCCTGGGTTTTCTTTAGATAGCATTTGCTGGCCACAGCCCAACGTCTTACTTATATAGGCATTGAGCAACACCTTTTAGGGCAAAGTATGCCTAAAGCAGCATCTGCACGTCAATGGCATCCCGGGCTGACTAATAAGGTTAGTGGCTGTACCAAAAAAGGCACATTATATCCGTCCTCTCGCCATATATGGAGGCTGCGAAAGAAGTGAAAAAGAGAGAGCGATCAGCCTTCATTCAGCTGAAGAAAATCTACGCCTCTGGTGTCCGAGGTGCCTGTTGATTGCTAAACAATAGCTGAAAGAGAAAAATTAGAAGAAAAAAAAATAACAGATTGAGACGCAGTAACACCATTTGGTACCACCTGATGGTGGCTTAGTGGTCGTTTTGACGGTGAATCTAGGGTCCTTCAGCATCCAAAGTACAATCACATCATGCTTTAAGATGTAAATAACAAGGTTCGTGTTGAAATTTACGAAAAATTTTGAAAATAAATTCAGTAGCAAATATTTTTCATAACAAACGCATTATTATCAGCAAAATAAACGAAAATATTAATATTTATAAACAATTCGTTAGTACTTAAGAGCAACTTCCTTGGAAATGCTTCATTTAATCAAAATCCAGGACATATTCACGAGTTGGTGTCCTGACTTCCACTGACTTTCCAGGTACACACAAATCATGAATAGCCTAGTGAGCGTCTACTCAAATTCATGCATTTATATTTTCGTCACTTCACCGGAACCTGGGGAGTAACTGGTTCCCAGAGCAGGGTTTCACCAGAAATTGAGTTTTTAACTTCCCTGACATTTCTATTTTTTTATAAATAAATTTACTTATATGTAACTGGTGAAATTCTAAAAATAAAACATAAGCAAACGCAAGGAGTGCTACATGTATATGATTTAAAAAACAAGCATTCCCTATTTCTTTAGCTAAAAATTTGCAATGATGTTTACTGGATTTGGTAAAGTAAATTCCATGACTTTTCCATGCATGAAATTATTTTTAAAGCCATTAAAATTATGGAGTTCCAACACATTTATAAAAAAAATTTCTTTCACGTTCCCTTAATTAATAATATTTTAAAAATAATTGTAATACATAAAGGGCAACTAACATTCCTAAACTAGATTACCAATCGTACATTTTAATTTAAATCGCAATACAACCACCGTAACACCACCAATCATGGAATTTAGGCTACATCACTGAACACTTTCTTAGTATTACATGTATTTGGGCAAATTTTCGAATGTTACAGCAAGGTGACTACTAATTTCCGAAAACAAAATCTCCCGAGTTGTCCAGGGTCAAATTCTTATTTTTCCAGGTTCAAAAAATAATTTAATGACTAGTTTTAACGATGGTAACAAAAACACGCGTCACATTATTAAATGACCTAAAAAACTCCACACTAAGAATCCATCATTGGAAATGGTGAAACAGTTATTAGACAAATCAATTGTTGTGCTCAATGTCATAATTAAATTCAAAATAATACAAAATAAAGTCAATATTGAACAATTCCAGGTTCCAATTCAAAATCCCCTGAGTATTCCATGTTAGTAGATACCCTGAACAAAAATGCCGTAGGCAGAATTTTCATAAAAAAATTGAATTACACATCATGATTGGTGCAACTCATGCACTCTTTTCGCGTTCCTCATTGATTTCCCCTGACTTTTTTCAAAACGAATTAATATTTCCTGACAATTCCTGGTTTTCCAGGTCTGAGGGATCTCTGCAGTGGCATCTCTTCATTTCTGCGCCTAATTATAGCCTCATCACATAACGCTGAAGAGTGGCAAAATCAAGAGGGAAGGAAACTCATTCTCAGGAGGTCTCAACCAATGTTTACTCGAAGATGTATTTTAATCCCGTGACGCAAGGGGATAAGACTAACCAGCACCAGATTCTCAGCTCGTAGTCCTCGACTTTAAGGTCGGTCCCAGTTTCTCTTGACATGCAAAACACTGAAAAACGAGAAAATGGTGACTCCCATCGGTTTGAGACCGGGGTTAAAATTAGCCCAGAGTTCAAGAAAAATGTCATGGTTAGGACGGTACAGAGTTGAATTGCAATGATGTACGCAAATATGACGGAGTTAAAATTGAATTCGGAGAAAATGGCTATAAGTTTGTCAACAGCTTTTACAACATAGGGCTAATCACAAACGGAGGATTGAAGTAATAGCATCAGATTAAATAAGGAAACGAAATCCAAACATCATGAAATCAAGAGCAATAAAAATAATAACACAGACAGGGTTCCACCAGAAATAATGTTTTCAATTGATTTCTAACAATTTTTGATACCTTAATTATGTGGATGCAAACAAAGTATTGATGTTAAATTTCCCTGACGTTTTCCCCATAAAGAACTATCCCCTGATTAAACCACGTCTTTCCAATTTCCCTGACAATTCCAAGTTTTTAGGTCTGGGAGAACCCTGGCACAGCGCTTGTATAAAACAAACCATTTTTTTTAAACTTCAAAACTTTCGTACCTGTTGTTTTTAAAGTTTATAAATGTTACATGTAGAAAATTTAATATTCCACCATATTTATGGCCTTTTAAATGCAATTATCAAGAATAGACCACTATAAATATTCAACTCAATAACCAATGTATGGAAGGTGAAATCCATTTAGGCCCAACCCATGATTTTTACCACCTCATCTGGGTGGTCAACAACATATTTTCAGTTACTTTAAATAAAAGGTGACAAAACATCTGTTATAAAACACGAAATTAAATGAAAACAACATAGGATCAATGAACATAAAACTTTCTTAATAAAAAATTAACCATGTTTCGAAGGCAAACGGCAATAAATATTCATTTATTGATCTACCTCCAAAATTATCTCAAAAATAAGCAGAATAACTCGAGGCAAGGGGAAAACATTTAGGAATCAATATTTCACTTAATTCAAATTCAGTTTCGCCCCCTGGTGTGAGTAAACCCAAGTGAAACTTTTGCCAATGTCATTTTTCATGCTATGCACATGTCACTATGTAGTCCATCTAACAGTTTTACCTGTTTCAGTCCCACTGGGCAGTTTTATTTTTAAAATATTTTAAAGTGGGTCATCACAAAAGGAGTGGAAGCGGAACAAAACGAAATAAAAAGGTACGAATCATTTTCTAAAAAGCCCCGCAGCATTTTTCCATCAAAAGAGGTTAACTGGTGGCAACACTTTGAATAAAACGCCTTTGACTGTGTACTTAGAGCGTACCGACATGTCATTAATTTCAGTGATAATAAATTGATTGCATATGCATTTTACGTTATAAGCTTAGATTGTCAGTTGGCTTAGTTTGAGAGGGCCTATCTATTATCGGAGAATGATAACAATAATTTAAACAATCTAATTAAAACAGAAATACGGCGATCAATGTATCTATTTAAAATGCAAGTGGACCAAGTAACAAAGCTAAAGAGAAACTTGAAAAATCCTAACTTAATTGTAGACTAAAGAGAAAGATTGATAAGGCACACTATCTTTCAAGTAGTTAACAGCACTTATTTAAGAAGACCTGTTAGTCTAAAGTAAACATTTTGCCGTTTCATTAATATAGCATGAAACAAGAATAGGAATCTTCAAAATTCTCCAAAATATATAAATAAAACGACAGGTTCATACCAGACCTAAAAATGCAGAAAACGCTCCCAAGGTAGAATCAACATACAAATGTTATCAGAACATTATCAGATAACCTGGATTGGTAGGGAAATTTACTTTCTTGATACATTAGTACATCGTATCTTACAACTTTTTTTCCTTCTGAGAAACCCATTAAATATTGTTTCGTGTGCCAAGGAACCCCCAACCTCAATTAAAATAACAAAATTATCATACTTTTGCATCTAAGATAAGATGATGGATAATGCAGCCCGCCTCACTGTCATTACATAACTCCAAATATTAACATAAGAATATACATGTAATGTTTCTGCAACATTAAAAAATGATATCCCACGCCCTTCTGCAGAATCCCCAACAACTGACATCCGTTCAGATTAACCAAAATATTCCCAAATATTCCCAAGAAACTTCCAAGCATGTGAAGCATTATATGAGAAAAGTATATGCACTTCAATAGTAATATTTTCAATAAAATGAGACAATAACACCAGGTGCAAATGTGAAAACAAATTACTTTGGTAGATGACATTGTTATACATGTAGTTCCAAAATTTAACGAATCTTTAATTCGAATTACAATCTTTTTGCAGATTGTCAGAGAAACTTTATGTCCCCAACCTCCAAGAACAATTCTTTCCTATACAGAAAATCTCTTTATTACTCCAATAGTTGAAAAGATACTCGTTACTTCATTTTATGAGACAATTTGCAAAAATGTATTCCAAAATTTGAAACAATCTTAGATCTTATTTTCTTTATTTTGCAGATTATCAACAACAACAAAATCATTTCCCAACCTTCATGAACAATTCTTTCCAATGCAGAGAATCTCTATTTCTCCAATTATTGAAAAGATCCTCATTATTTCATTTTATGAACCTTTTATTAAATAATTCTGCGCAAATTTTAGCAATAGTGAAAACCCTATTTGGAAAACAAAAATGTGTTTGCACATAAATGCTATTTACATTGAGGCAAACTTTCTCAATTTTTAACGAAGAAGAATAATGGGATTGCAATCATTTAAGTGATAATTTTTCTGTATCTAACTAGGCATGAAAACGCAAAAATGTTGAGATTTTTAAAAGTATAAAAATCATGTACCTATTTCTTGGATGAGATGACCAAAGTGTTAAAAATAAACATTGAAACTGACCTTTGATTCTTCATCGTTGATGCTGTACGTTAACTCCGTTTCTTCAAATCCCGTGGCACTCATCCTTTGATCCGCATGTAATCCAGAATTAAGTAAAGGATCCGGCGAATTCAAACACGTTTGAATTAACGCTTTGCCGGCTTCACTAGTTATCATTGGCTGCAATTTTCTGGTCGCAAACGTGTACACGTGACCGGTCTCACTGGCCACCAGTAACATTACCTGGGTGCCGGTCAATGTTGATAATTCATAAGCCTGAAAAAATTAATTATGATAGAAGAATTAGTCACAAGTTATTAATAACACATTTTTAAACAATGTTTATATTGGCTAGAAGGATTATTAGCCCACTATTAATGCGAATAAAAAAATATATAAAAAGATCGGCATTTTGATAAATGTATACAAATGTTTTCATACAGGCTACAGTTTTTGTAAAGGTGGCACTCTATATGAAAAGGGCCCACATTTTCGATCCTTCTACTAGAGATATTGCCATTTGCCAATTATTTCAATTAATGGATTAAATTTAGAAAAATTAACGATGGGTTCTGGATAGAGCACACATGTTTTTATTGACGAATCTGAGTAAAATAGCCTGCTAATAAAAATATCATACAAAATTAACTAGGTTTACCATAGAGCAATAATTTTTAAATTTTAAATCAGAGTTAAACGAATTTTATCATGACAAATACTCCATATCGAAGAAATGGGCCCTTTAGACACAGTGTCACAAATTTCCAGGTAGAAAAACAATTTATAAAGATTTCGAATACTGCTTAGTGCAGTTTTTTCTGAGGAAAATTAAGTCAGTACAATGTGCTGTTATTTGGCGTACATGTACATGTATTTACGTTGTCTTCAAATTTGAGAAATTTGACAAACAAGTTTCTCTTCCATCGTGAGTCACAAACTCGCTCGTCGTACATGTGTGTTATGTTCACACAGCCACTGATATTCATTTTTTTCATAACTAATGGCAATCAGCAAGAAATCGGTTATCTCTTTGGCTGCTTGTATTAACACACATTGTATTGATACTATGGTCCAAGGACTATGGCTTGTGTTATTCTTATAAAGTACATCTGTACAGAAAACTGTGAATGTTACATTCAGTAGCAGATCCAGGGATGAGGAAGGGTAATGAATTAGATAACTCGTTTTCAAGTAATTTTTCTTCTTTAGTGGCTTACTTATTCAGTTTCTTTATGACTACAACGGTCTACGAACTCACATCAACATACAAATGTAGCTTTTTAATGCACCTGAAGATTGCACACCATAAGTTAATAGTTTTTGAAAATCTGGTTCTGGTGTCAACATTTGCCTGTTTTACACTGTGTTCCAGTGCCAATGATTTCGTTCAGATGCCTGGGCTATGAAGATGTATCATTAAACAGACTGTTACAAGAAAGGAATGCAAATAAGGCTACTCATCAACGCCATAACCTTCTAGTGTTTACAGTAATACTCATCGAATTCGAGCCCGGTGTTTATGCAAATGTTCATAATATTACAAAGACACCATGCTTTTGTAAAGCATTGTATCGTTCACTCAAAGGGGCCAATTTTGTATCAACTTACTAACGAGTAAGACGAGAAATTGATTTGACGTGCAGATCTACACTAGCAAGCAAAGAAACTGGCCCACCTAAAACCAATACATGAATTTTGCTCAGCGAGTATATATACAAATTAAAATAGGAAGCACTCTTAAATGCACCTAAATTGATTAAAATTCCTCTTGAATTTCGCAGGAGAATAGCCTGAAAATGCAGTATCAACAAACCACACCAATTGCAATAAAAATGCAACGTGCTTCAAACAAATTATGAAAACCTTATTATTACAACTTTTTAATTTCAGACCAACGTATTCCCTGCAGAAACTTATTGTGATAGGGGCAAAAGAGTGCAGATGTCCCAAATAATGCCCAAGGTTTACTGTTGTTTGAAGGCTTTTCACATGAGAAACAGATGATGAATTTTAGTCAAATTAGGGGCATTTTAAAGAGCAATAAACAGTTTACAAAACGATATATTTCGACTTTAAATTGGATAACTATTTGCTGAAAAAAATACATTTTTAATACCTTCAGGTGGCCCAGAGCCAGTTTGCTCTCATGTGTACGTATTTTCTCCATTTCAGCACTGGGGTTGTAGGATGCCCTTCGGCGTCTCCAACTACTCACAATAAATCAGCATTTTGTTGATACTACTCACAATAAATCAGCATTTTGTTGATATTTGCAAAGGGTAAAACCGGAGGTTTCTCTAGGGTGGGGTCTCACACACCAGTGAAAATCTTGAACTTTCATAATGTATGATTCAGTGTCGCATATCCCCTGAACAGCTGAGAATAACAGCGCGTTTTTCGCCTGAATCGGGCTGGATTTAGCCTCGTAATTCCGTAATTTAAATTACTGAGAGGGTAATTAAAAAGTGCCAGACGTAAAAGAGGATGACAGACTATAACCTTAACCCCTGCCGTACCTTTTTCATGATGCCAGTTTTCCGCTTGCTGAACGTGGTGTACCTCCTCAGTTTGTTATCGATGAATTCCATTTTGATCTTCACCCTACCCTTCGTCTTTTTGCCGTTCGGCGGGGGGCTCTTTTTGGGCGTTTCGCAGGCATCTTCGTCGCTGGATATGCCTATACTTTCGGGCTGATCCAGGTCCAAACCAGCTTCTTCGGCCTCTCTTTTGCACCCACTATTCATGTGATATTCGTTGTCCGCATTCTGCAGTTCGTTCCTGCTCTGCAGAGAGTAATGCAGCCTGGCCAGCGTTTCGTGGTCATTCGCACTCTGCATTTTATCATAGATGTCAACTTCACGTCGCAATAAATAATCCAGTCTGAAAACACAACCTCAGGAGCGAGTCTCAACCGCAGCAGCGCATCCGCTCCCAACTCAATTCGAAAGTTCTAAAAAAAAAAATCATTGACCGCATCACACCCGCATAACGATGGGCGGTCAGAAAAAATAGTCCGAGGGAATCCCCAAAGTTAACTCATATTTTTGAGTCGATTAAAAATGTGCGTTAGAGTATTAACCGCGTTACAGCGCTTCGTGTTTCTGCTAATTTCTCTAGAAAAAGAAATACGCCTAGTTTAATCGTTTTAAAAAAGCGATTGTTGGTTTGCGGAGGGATACACTGGCCATTCAATCCCGTGCTGAAGCCACGCCATTTTTGGTCATACGGGGTTCCCAAATTTGGAATGCACGGCCATATAAGGGCATGGCCCACTATTGTGCTACCACCCCCACGAAATACAACATCCAATGCATTATTTTCACTTTTAAACCATCTATCCTTATTTTATTTACTGAAATACAGAGATTGTTTTGCGAGCATCGTCAGTCTACCTTCGTGGCGTGCGTTCTGGCTGCGCTTGCGGTCTCATTTTACGCTTCTGATTTTCTTCAATTCTTTGTAAATGACCATCTGGCGGACTGTGAAAAGAAATTAAAAATTAAAACTTCTTCCCATATATGGCCGTTTCAAGGGTGACCACCTTGTACAGCAACACATGACGCGCAATAAAGATTTAAGAGGGTTTCGAGGCATGATCTGTGGAGCCGAGCATTAAATCACTCCAGACACCTACAGTATAAACACAACCTTGATCACCTGCTGGAGTCAAAGGCGTGATTCTGCAATGACCACAAAAGTGAAACACCCATTTAATTTGCACCTTGTACGAAGAAGTGCGATCTTAAATTCACCACAAAAGCATTGTCACGAAAGCTCAGCGGTAATTCCGGTGATAAATGATCTGGCAGAACAAGAGCCTTAAATTTAGTGATGTTGGAAATTATGATTAATTTTTTTCCCTTTGTCAAATGTTTAATTAACATTTCCAAACAGCATAAATATCCCTTACGTGTTCCACTGTGCATATTAGCATATCGTAGCCTACATGTATTTCAATAGTGACACAACTAAAAAATTGCAATTTACAGGAGATGAAATTTTGTAAATGAATAGGCCTACCACTGTTTCAGGAATGACAAATCTGCCAATCCTGCAAAATCTATGGGGCTTTGCAATATGCTGTTTTTTTTAAATAAACGGGTCATTTCACCTGATGTAATACCACCTTGAACAGGAAATTCACAATTTTTGAGTTACTGTTGAAGTACGCATGCAATATGCTCACTCAATATTTTTCATTTCAATGTGTTATTTCCTGTTCAAGGTGGTATTACATCAAGTGAAATGACCTGTTTATTTCAAAAAACAGCATATCGCAAAACCCCATAAATTTTGCAGGATTGGCAGATTTGTCACTCCTGAAACAGTGATGCTCATTTACAAAATTTCATCTCCTGTAAATTGGAATTTTTTTACTTGTGTCACTGTTGAACTACAAGTACAATATGCTAAACCAGAATTTTGGCTTTAGTATAAAATCCACATTGATATAACCAAATAATTGGATTTGACGTACAATTCTTCATTCTACAAACACCACAACACACATTTCAACAGTGACAACTCAGAAATTGTCAATTTCTGGTGGTATTACATCAAGCAAAATGTGGTGATTATATATGTATGGAACCCCATACATTTTATATAATTGATAGATTTGTCACTTCTGAAACAGTGCTGCTTTATGAGAAAACGATTTACAAAACTGCTTCTTCTGCAAATTGCAATTCATTTAGTTGTGGCACAGTTGAAATACGTGTGTGATATAATGGACCAAGGTATGCTGTAGTAAATAGCTAAAGAGATAATACAGACATAACAACTAATTGTAGTACAAATATAAAAACTTTTCTATGTGTTTTACTTTAGACTCTCAAGGTTTGTGGTAAACTGTATTAGCCTGAAACCATAAGCAAATTCTGTGAGTTTTAGTTCCTTCCTTCCTGTTTTATGAGTTCTCATTTTAATCAGCCATAATATGTGAAGATGTCCAGCTGGCCAGGAATTATGAAGCTTTTTGAAAAAATAAATTGGGCGTCTGGTTTGTTATCGGCTGGCAAAACATGAATCACCAGTCTAGAAATATTCTGGGTAGAATATTATGCAATGCCAACAGGATTAAAAATTTCTGAGACTCATAAAATTAAGAATCCATCCTAACATGTAGGCCTAGAATCAATTTTGAAAATCAAATCCCATAATACGGTGACACCGAATTAAAAACAAACTGATATTGATGAGGGGTAATTCAGATGTTTGAAATTGACAATTATACAAATACACGTACTAAGACATGTCAATTTATTTTCAGCAGCACAATTAAAAACAATCTACATCTTTCCTAAAAAAACACATGTATTTGCATCATCATTATCACTACTGTTCATTGTACATACCCCATGGATCATAGCGTACAAGCTCCAATTTATCACTCAGTCGAGGCCGAAAGCATGTATATTTATGACCACTGATCACACTTTGAATGAATACCATTATGGTTCTGTACAAATAAAGGCATTAATTAGTGGATATTCAAAATAAGCAACGAGGTAAAATGGGAATAACAATGCACAAATTCCAAAAATTCTTTTATGACTGTGACAAGTCATCATATTTAAGAAAATACCTAACATGCTATTTTACGTACTTGGCTTTTACCTTCGCCATTTCAGTTAAATTGTATTTAACACATTAAACACTCAGAATTTTAAGCTCAAAATGAATTTAAAACAATATTTCCAACATCGAAGAACATCATTTAGAATCAGAAGCTCAGAGTCAGAATTAGTATTTCGAATTGCACGCGAGTGTGCTCGATGACAAGATGACCCATTAACATACGTGTTTCAAACTCTTCATGCATAACTTTCCCCTATGCAATAAATGGCGCAATTTTCAAATTTGGACAAAAACATTTGATAATGCACAAAATTCAAAAAGTTAATGGTATAAATAGAAATACATTACAGAGCTACTTGTAGACTGTAAGGGTTGGTATTCCTTTATGTCGTAGCTATTGTTCTTGTTTTAATTTTTAAAGAATACGTCGATTAGCATTTTGAAAATATTGAGAGGCAAAAACAGTACTTGTATATTTGAGTGTTTTTATTCTTCTGTTCACAGACATTCAAAACAAGTAAACAAAATATAGACATATCCGTTACACATGAATAAGCTTGTGTTGATAATACACAACTATACATCACACACATGTAACTTGTGTCATGTTAATTACTTTCGAGTAACGCATTTTATAGATTTCCGATCATATACAGGTACTTTTTAATACTTTTGGATTAATGTGTACTGCCAAAATGCGTGTAATTGGTCAAATCACCGGATGAAACGTATAAAAATATGGGTTCAGTCTCAGTGTAATGCAGCGCTAATTATATTAAATCATATACTAAACCAATCTTTCTGTAATTAGATACGGGTTTCCGGTTTTCCTATTAGGTTTGAAAGATTAGGCCATTAGGACACTAGGCGAAGTTGATTCAAATTCAAATTTCAAGATAAATTTAGCATTTATAAATTTCTTATTTTTTATTTGTATTCGAAAGGAAAATTGTGCAATGCATATAACAATCGTAAATATACTACTGACATACACGTAGTTCCTCGCCCTCATATTTTGAAACGAAGCTTTCTTTTGAGATTTCAAAACTCACATTCTGCCAATGATTTCAAATTCGAAGTGGGGGCTGCTGATGTAAATATAAAACCCGGAAATATGGTAAAATATGGAAATTTTTCCATAAATATTCGCCAGTTTCTATACATTGCTGTGGCTTATAAAAATGAAATCTAGGTGGTGTTAGGAAATTCTAAGGCCCCAAAATGCTTTTACAAAACATTAACGTCGAATTTCAGCATAACACAATGGCAGTGGTTAAACGGTGAAAACATCCACACAGAGATTGTTTCCTGAAATTGTCATTAGTACGGGATAAAAAGAGAAATTGCACCAAAATCGCGTGTTAATGAGCTTTTAGACAGTAATTAGTAATGTAGGAATCACACCTACAATCTGGCAATGAAGGCGATTAAACACAGATTAAATCAGGATTAAGAATGGAACAATTTGTTATTAGAAAATTTTATAAACAAAACTAGTTAAAGTTTAATTTCATGATAACAAACTCGAATCAGACGTTTTTGTTTGAAGTTCGTACAACACAGAAATACGTAAATGTTGCTTATGTTAGAGGATGGTTGATTCTGCTATTGTTTGCTTCAAATTCATCTAAAACTTCATCTGCACAAATTCATTTAAAAGTTATCGATAGTATTATCCTCTTCTCATTTAATTACGACACCACTAACATCTCCAGAGAGATCAATGTCACTACTTGCTATTTAGCGCTTCATCTTAATTCAATTAAGCGACAGATTTAGACTTATTCACGATTAAAACAGGACAAAATAATGGCAGTACGTATCAAAACATTTATGATGCCAAAGCTTGCAATGAGAGTGATAAGCCTCATAACAACAATGCTAAAAGTGGAGAAAAGAATCCATAATCTGATCAAAGCATCATAAAATGTTAGCGTTTGTTTTATGAAAATAATGAAATATAAACAGAAATGTAAGGTGAGAAGAAATCACTTTTGAGAAGATAATAATACGACGAAATAACTGAAAGGTGAATAAGGCAGCATATTTACTTCATATTAATAAGGGATACGTTTTAAATTCCAACAATGCAGTTATAGGGTTTATCACTGGCATAAGCCCGAAACATACAAATCATTCTCACTTCATCAGACAATGGCTCTAAGTAATGATCCCAGCTTTGCTGAGCTGTGACTAACGCTAACATAACATAGTCAGGTTGTCAGAGCGGAAATAAGCTTGGATACTTAATTGGAGTCAATGAATAGTGCGTTAATTTTGGTCATAGCCAACTCTCGCTTATGAGTACAGGATGACATTTCCGTAAATCAAAATGTGACATGAAATCTAACTTAAGGAAATCATTCGCTCGACTCTCAAAAAATAGTAAAAATGCAGCTGCATTCTGATTTA
>JAQIXS010002118.1:0-24659 GCA_034700785.1 Rossiulus vilnensis
CTTCCTTTCCATCGCAAAACAACTATAGAAATCGTGAAAATAGATGTGTGTATAATGTTTGAATAGTTTTTTTAAAATTTCCGCACATCGCGTGCTTTTAATAAAAATACAATCCGTAGGGCGAAACTTTGATCATCGCTAATTATAAGTAATTGGGGTTTTTCACATTTCTATACAATATTTTTAAAAAATATAACTAATATAGGGAAACATTGGAACCATTCTTTCAACAAAAATGGAGTTTTGCCAAATTTGAAAAAAAATTACTGTCAATCAATAAAAAATAACTAGGGCTACAATAAAAAATAGTCAAAATGATAGACGTTTGCCACATTTTCATCTTTATAAAGGGTAAGTTGGGTATAGACGCCCCATCTTCTATATTTTCCGGCGTTTTGCATAGATGGCAGCACCCTGCTCACTGCTGTCATTTAGCCTATAGCAACATATTTACTTCTTTTTTCACATTTACACATTCTTTTTCGGGAATTTAGAATTTTTTAAGGAAAGACCACCTTTTTTTGGCACTGAAAACATGTAAAGTCGCATTGTAAGCATCAGTTTGTTTGAAAATTAAGCTTCCATAATGCAATTTTTACACAGGATATCTATTTCTATATCTTGGGTGTGACCACATGGTACATGTATTACATTACATGCCAGCGGCATCTCTACCAAAACAATTTGAAAGATACCCCAAATTTTTTTTGCACAGCTGCCCCACATATTTTGTAATAAATTATTGTTACATATAATGTTTTATCCACATATTATTGTTTGTTTTTATCATGTTTTCAGTTATGGGATAGAAATATATCATTACAGGTGGTGCAAAAAGTGATCGCAATGGTCAGGCGATGATTTAAACTCAGCTATTTTCCAAATAACCATTGATAATGACCGACTGAATGTTGTGAATAATGTTTCGAGGCAATTTCAAATGCCTTTAAGAACACTAAGGTGCAGTTTCAACAGTTTATATACAAAAAAGGAGAATTAGGCCCATGTTGTAATTAATAACTATGTTTAAAATCAAGTTTAGCAGCAATGTGAATATATTAACTGAGGGGAAATTAACTATTCTCCACGTTGGCTTGCAAAATTACTTATTTAAACCAGATAATTTGCTTCTTCTTAAAATATTCAGTAGCTGTCAGATTACGAGATCACATCTTTAGAATAAAATGTCAACAAAAATCCTGATAAGTATCAAAGTGTCGAATGCTTGGAAATGTATCGGAAAACAACATAAACCGTTGATTGGATTACATTCTTTTCATGTGACAAATGGCTTCAGAAAAAGCCACAATGTAATTACCAAGATAGAATGATAGTGGCAAAGAAGAAAAACGTAAAAATACTTGTGGTAACCCCAAAAAGCGGCACTTAACACACCGGGGCATCATTACCACGCATGTGGTGATAGATGCCCCAAACAGCATGTTTTTTTCAAAAAAAAATTTCAGTTCATGAATATGCTTACCTTTTAAAAGGCACAAATTTTTGTTAATTAAAATTAATATTTGCGGCAGTAAAAATGTTTTTTTTTTTTTGCAAAAAGCGGGGCAACTATACCCAACTTACCTTAAATGCAATATATCTAATTAAGAAAACCACACGCATATACATATACTAGATGGAAAAGCTAATCACAAATGATGTATTTTTGCCAGAGTTTCGACAATGTTAATAATCATTAGTATATGGAATATGGAGGGCACATCAAGGACGAATTTTTTTAGAAAAGTTAAATCAACCATGAAGAATATTAGTCTACTGTGTCTTTTATAGTCCCAATGGGTCTTCATTAGGTGCTAGATTAATGGTCAATCACTTTTAAGGAAAATGTTAGGTTTTTAAACCAAATTCACGACTGCAATTATAGGCAAAGAATGTATTTTTCTTCGTAAAACACGTTTGGTATTTTTCTAATTTTGTTTAAAAAAAAGTAGTTTCTTCTCGAATTTGAGGGGGTAGGGTGAGTAACCCTCAACCCCCCCCCCCTTTTTGCACGGGTCGGGTACCGCAATGAACAGTTTGGCTTTGCCCGGAATCCTACAATAAGTTCAATTCCACGTATTATTTCTCGTGATCTAAGCAGCATGATAAAATTGTCCCAAGCGCATTTGTACGTGTTAAGGGGGTGGGCGATGCCAAATTTATGCGCACGAATTTACACGTTCGCGGACGAAATTGAATTGGAAAATTGATTTTTATTCGGCGAAAAAACGAAAAGCGACGCTTAATGCTGAAAAAATAAATCACGATAAATAAAAACCTCGGTTGCACGGCTCCTTGCGTAATGGAAATATGCACTCTTTTATATTAAGGGTAATATTCCTTCATCTTCCATTTCCCGAAAAAAGGAGCGTTTTCCGACTAATACAGCGCCGTATATTTCAGCCCGGCGTGGAAATAAATATATCCGATATAATAAGCATGAAATATGTTGAAAAACGCCGTTCGAGCCCTCCCCCGTCCATTAAAACGACAGCAATGGGGATGAAATACGCAATTCTTCTGATCTTTTTGTTTTAAGCCACGCTGCAACCTAGAGTGCGGTGCTCACGTGCTTTCAGCACATTTCATTGCCATGTAACATAAAATCTAATACAATATGCTAGGAAGAAACATGTCAGCCATGTGGCCGTAGCCTTTGCAACGCACAAAATTAAGTGAAGATGGCATAAAAAAAAGCATTTTTTTTCCAGAGCGAATCCTATTTTATACCAAACGCCTGCTTTTTGACGGGCTCGCTGCAAGAAAGGGTTCTCTTGTACTTGCTGCCGATCGTATTTCCACAAGCGGCGTAATCCGATTTAGCAAAAATGAAATTTTCATCGCTCGATGTGTGTATATATGAAACCAGCCATCGTCGGCAATAGGTGCCCGCAGGATATGTTGTCGACAACAAAGTTTGAGGACATTCCGATAACTTCACAAATTGTGAGACAGCATCGTGTTTGGCGTTTTCCCATTCCGAGTCCTCAATATATCTGAAAGCAATTTTCCGGCTCAAAACGGTTGCTACTTGCCTTTGACAGATATGACCAGCGAGCTCTGACACTCGATGATGTATCTTATGCAAACCCTCTCACGTTTGTCATCGACAACTACACCCTTTGGGGCGAAAGCGTGACGAACAATTTGTCGGAGGACAGCAGCGCTAAGGTATCAAACGCAGCTCACAAAAAATATATATATAAAAAACTTACAACAAACCAATTAGTAGTTGAAACTTGCGAGGCAGATAAAAGCAGTTCCGATCGAAAGCTATCTCACCCACGTAGGGGCACTGAATGTGGGAGGTTGGTTAGCATTTGTACGAAAACACTAACTGAATATTTTGAGAACATAGCCGAATTATGGCTTGATAATCGCATCATAAATTGAGAGTTAATTTAATCGGTTTTACAGATTTTGGCCAACTCGGAGGATTACTGGTTGCATCTTTCTTCGTTTCAATACTTCAATTCATCAGGGGGAAATACTGGAAATGGTGTAATTGGTTGGATCTAGGGTTTTTCCCCCACTTTAAATTCATCTACAATTTCAAACAGCTAATAAATAAATTCCCACCTCCCTCCTTAAAACCATCTGCAATTTCAACTGCCGAAATATGGGACTCGGTGGCAAGCTGTGTGTGTTTCATTTAAACAATTGTCACGCGTGTTTCCAAGCATGCAATATCGCCTGAAATAACCAGATAAGACAAAAATCCCCGATCACAGTTGCGCGGTTGACGTTGCATTTATGCATGTTCAATGAATCGGGTATTGTGGAGTTTAAAAAAAGATCTAAGGAAAGATTTTTCGCGATGAAATTTGTTTTGAAGTTTAATTTTCAACAACAACAAAAAGATGCAGTAAGGTCCCATTCATTTCCAGAATTAATATTTGCACGGCACAGGCATAATGAGACACCGTGTTTATCAAGCATATGTTCTTGAATTTCTTTAATAATGCCCTCAATGAACGCATAATGCACCGTGATAATAAAAAATAATGCATTTATTGATCACTTTGTGACATTATCCTAAACGACCATAAAGATACTTTTCAGTTTAACGGAATCCTAGACAACCGGTAGCTAAATGTTCCCAAAATATATTGCACGTGTAATATGAGCTAAAATCGTTAATGACAACTCGGTCAATTGCTTCGCTTTCACGCTGATATTTGACCGATAAATGGCTCGATCCATTGCAGTCATCGTGTAATGAAAACACGCTTACAAGCTCTACCTCCACTGATATCATTTAGATTTCATACAAGAAGAAAAATTACGTTTCGTTGCTGGAATTGCAAAAAGCAACAAGTTAAAAAGAGTGGAGCAAAATTGATAGACGCCTCCTCATTTATTCCAACCTCAACCGTTTTACAGAAATGGTAGCCACCGGATTCGACCATGCATTAACTGCTTAATAGTGGACTGAAGCACCAACTAAACTCCATTTTCAACCATTCGTCTAATTGCACACGTCTGTTGCCCCCAACGCATTCATTACTTTCGACAGCATCTCATCCCTTTCATCAACGTAACCTGATATTATGCAAATAACCCGTAGGCCACCGTGATGGTGTTACACATCTGTTGGATGATATAATGTCATCCGAGATATACTTCATGAGGTGGTACAAAATTACAAATGGCATGCAATATATATCACTCGGGAGTTCACTTGTGCGCTTCAACATCGACCAACGCCCTTTCGACGAACCAACTCACTTCATCGGCGATTTATGGGTAGCAGTGTCTCACAGAAAAAGCTGCAATCATATTTTTTTTCAACACATCGCGAGGAGTCATAAAACCCCATGATTTTTTTTTAAAAGCAACATTGGATTATACGTCAGAATTAAGTCCATTCTAGGTTGGGGTTATATACACAGTAGAGCGCCAAATAACAAGTTCGCAGTGATCACCCCATTCGTCCACAATAAATTAACGTTGTGTAATTATACCGGAGACATGAACCACTGGGCGCGAAAATGGTCATAGCAACACTTTTTGCACGTTGGGCCTGCCAGAATCGTAATTCAGCGGCGCTACTGTATTTATGCTCGTGACATAATCACAACCTGCACTGAATTTCGTTGGTACAATAAATAGCGTCCAGCTTTTTTATGTACCCAAGCAACAACTTCTACTGTATATTAATCCAGAAAGCTGATATTAGTATTGGCCAACAAAATGCGATGTTGCCAGAAATCTGCGCAATGCGTTATTGTTATTTATTAAAGCTGTACTGAAATTGGCACAGTATGCTATACGTGTAGGTGGCCTAAACGCTCTGGAAATATACATTGTTCGTTTGGGTTGGATCTTAAATGTATTTAGGGCACGGTAATGTAAATTAGTATTATTACATTATATTAAATGGTTTATCCTTGCATTTGTAGAGCACTGCTGCTGCAGTATTCAAATTACTGGAAATTACATGTCATTTACTTATATTAGCATTTTATGAATGTTTATTAATAAACAAACTAAATAATAAACTTTAGTGTGCATGTACAAATAAATTGAAATATTCATGTGTATCTAAATTTACCGAGTTAGATAAAACATAGCATTGATCATAAATTGAGTATACGACGAGAAATTAAAACCTAACTATAAATAGAAAAATATATATTTATATAACTAAGCAGGAATGCTGTTTATCGAATTGCAGTATTTAAAGTTTAATAAATGAGGATAAGAAATGCGAGCTCATATAATGAAATACTCTGCATATTAATGCGTTGTCTTATCCAGCCTATGCTTGGGAACAATTTTCAATACCAAATAATATTAGATTATTGCCAACCTTTTTTATTATTAAGAACCAGTTAAAGCACAGCAGAACGTTTTCATGAAATTCATTTCTGCCGAAATTGAACAAATTTCGAGCCACATTTCTTGAAGTACGAGAAAAGGAGTTATATTTATAAGGCTTGGAAATACATCAACATGTATATATCAACCGTATATAAAATATATGGTGTTTGTACTCCAAGATGCCTAGTAACTATTTACCCTTTTAAATATTAACGAGTAAATGGTTACTGGGCGCAAACGTAAATGCGGTGCAGTGCAAAGAATGCTACATAAGCCCTACGCTCATCTGTCCCCAAATACTCTTTTAAAATGTAATAAAACGTATAGTACACAGTATATTTTTAAAACGACACCAGAGTTAATATAAGAACGAAGTATTCTTCGATAGTGGTCTCATTAGGTGCTAGCGGGGTTTGCTGGAAACACAGGGTCTGCTGGGAACGTGGGTTTTTATTTGAAACCATACTGCATTTCTGAAGCTGAGCATCGCTTTAAATCCATGACCTGCTTATTTTAAATCGGCTTGACAAACCTTCGATAGCTCCCCGTCCAGCTATGGCCGATTTTTTTGTAGAAATGTTGAGTAGCATGGGAAACACTAACAAGTTTATGCTTCGTGTCCGTGTCTATACAATGTTTACAGTATAACAGCTATATGCAAATGCTTTTTAGACGAAAAAAAAAACCGGGGATAGAAGGCATGATCCTTTTTCTGGAAAGAGGGCCACCCATTTGCACTTCAATCATCCCTTTTAGGACAACATTTGTTATCGCAAAAGTTTAACGTGTCGAGGCATATGCTATTTCGACACTGATAGTGCGCACATGGACACGTTGTCAAAAGCTTTTCTCCCCCTTCGTCAAGATGCAAATTTTATAAATTGAGTGCATTAAAGTAAAAAAGTCGACCAGATGTTTTTTCCTTGCGCTTTTTTCAAACTGCTAAAACATTATTCTCGCTCATAAAAAAAACTCGTGTTTTAAAGTGACAGGCATTAACCAGCATTTGGGCATATTAGGAAAAGTAATTTGAAGTAGCCACTTATAAACCGTCATTTATCCACAAGCAACAGGAAAAAAAGTACTTGGCGAAAACTAAGATCTTTAGAAAAATTTTAATTTCTTCGAACATAGGAGCCTATCGCTGATACGCTTAGGAATAATTTCACGGATCTGCCATTATTCAGCTATCATTCACAAGGACCCCAAACATGTGATTATCATTGCAGATTTTAGACATAGCCGCCAGCGTATATGGAAATCACCTCGCATTAATGCTTGCTCTTACTGTAATGTAAGTTTTACACAAATTAGTTTACGGCATTACGCCAATGAAATGACGAACAATACCGATAATTTCTCCATAAGTAAAAGGCTTTTGATAAGGCGTTTTGCAACAATAACAACAACAAAAAATAAACACCACATGCCATACTTTCAATCTAAATAGACGTCACCCTTGTTCTTATTAGGTGTCAAGTTGTGTGAACCCTACGTTTGAGCAGATTAGCCCGCTTACTGGTGAAAATAAACACACAAAAAGTGAAAGAGCGTGTAAATACTTCACATCACCACTTAATGCAAAATGGGAGATTACATTTGTTTTCAAGTCTGCTTCCAAATATAATACAAGGTCGCTCTAAGTTCCCTCTAAAGGGGGTCAAGGCATCTGAAGATACAACTATCCTATTTTTTTAAAAATTAAAAAGTAAACATGTAGGCCAGCTTTGCCAGTTTAGACGTTGGCCTGAAAAGTAACAACCGCAAAGCTGCCATCTTCACATTCCAGGAAGTAAGCAAGCAAAGCAAATTTTAATTTATTTTGAGGGATAATACTATTTAGTTGTTTTAAAGAAGCCACGATAAGCACTTTCCAAATCAACACAAATTTGAAATCCACTCAGCGCCCTTGATCGCCAGACCCCAGTTGTCTCCGATGATCTATAAATGGTTTCAAATCATTTGGAAAAAACCCTGTGTTTAATCCGATAAGAAAACATCACAATGGAAACGCTATCTAATTAACAGCACTCAAACGTTGAGTAGGCCTCTAATAATGCGCTTAATGTCGTTAGCCTCTTCGTAACTCAGCAACGGTTGACCGAAAACCAGCAGCAAAATGCTCATTTTTCTTAAGAAGATAAAAACAGGTCCTTGTTCTAAATGAGCCCTGTGTTTATTAATTGTATAAAATAGTTTCTGCATCAAATATTGTTGTTCAAAGTCTACCTGGAGACATGCAAGGAACTCAGCTTAAAAGACGTTTCTTTGTGTGCCTCGAGTGAGGACTGTCCATAAATTGTGTGTGGAATTCCACCTCCCTTGCCCTGCGAGAGTTTAATAGCCTTTCGCAGTATCAGAAAGAAAAGGAAAACGACTCCGGGTGATCATACGTATTAACTAGCTATCACGTATACAGGTGCCGTAATAAAGATATCGATAGAGCCAGAAAGTAAATTGCTTATTTCGCCAGTATAAAAAGCTTTATAAGGTCGCCTAATAGTGGTTTGAAGATGTCCACTTTTTATGCACTGTAAAACCTGGCTGCGTTGGCCTTCGGTGATATGGGGGCAAAAAACTGTTGCATATTTGTATGCAAATGAGATGCATAAATTTAAGCCCCTACCTGTAATAATAGTCACTGTTAAAGTTCGTCAGCAGCGGCTGGAAAGGCTCGAAAACGCAACGAGCTTTACTAGTAGTTTTAGCCTAGACCTCTATTAGCAGGGAAGAAAAAAAACAGCTTCTTATAAAAGTTATGATTTCCTGCCCATTTCGTGAGATTAAGTTATTTTCTGCAGCTAATTTATTTCTCTAGGCGTTTACTCTTGAAGCCTTGCAAAGTAGCGAGCAAAAATCCTATTACCGTACTGCAAAGTCCACCATTAACCGAGCTACACTGTACATGTACAAACTTCGGCAAAATTGAAATCCAGGGGCGATGAGTTAAAAAAACTCATAACGATATCTACGGGCTGTATTTATAATGAAAATTACCGCACGATCGTTTATTTAATTATTTTTCGTTGATTAAAACGGCTTGTCTTTACAATGTTCTTGCAAACACGATGCCTTCAGCGTCAAAACATTGCTCTGTGGATACTAAATTGGCGTGATTTGAGATGGTGCGCAGTAATGAAACGTGAAAAATGTTGCCTAATTCTTATAAAAGGGAAAAGCAAAGGAGAAGTGAGAGCTACGATCACATGTACACTTGGAAGCCATCCAGTGCAATATGCTTTCTATATAGGCTATAACCGTTCGCAGCACTTTTCGCTACAGTGTATTCTTTTTGTGCTAGATGGCGCAGTATGAATTTCCAATCGAGATCTGCAGTTAGCACATCTCTTAAATTGGGTTCAAATGGAAAGAACAATAAATAATTTCAATACGTAGCTTTTTTTTAGCTCAACAAATTTGTATGCGAGTGGTGTTTTTGTCTAATCATTTCCAAATTGGTGTATGCTTGATCATTAGAGAAAAAATTTAAAAAAAAAACGTGCACCGCAGGCTTTCTAAAAGAAATGTTAGAAGTAGCGACTGAATCTCGACTGAAAAGACAAACGAATATATGGATAAGCATTTTCATGAGCAGGCTGATTATTTTTTACTTCCAGATGAGCAGGAACAAATGTTCGGAAAAATCAACAATATTTTACAAATTTATATGACCAGGAAAATGTTTTGGAACCTAGATTTTCAGAAAAACATATTCCCTGCATTTCCACGATTAGGAGAATCATTTGTCACTTTCAGATCAGCAGAAACAATATTTAGGCAGAAAATTGCCAATTTCTCCGAAATTTCCATGACCAGGTATATTTTCAATGACTTTTCAGGTCAATATAAAGCGAATTTTGGGTCATTGGTTTCTGCAAAAACCACCATTTTCAGTACCAGATTACGTGTTTTCATCTTTCCCTGACTTTCCAGGTCATTGCCACCGTCAATATGCTAGCGTTTAATATGGGCCGGACACTTTAAGCTGTGACACCGGCAGCTCGGTGTAATGTTTTTTTTTAACAATGTATGTAATATTATAGGATTATAACGTGGGTGGTACATGTACATCAATCTAAATTGTCTTTATTTCTTTAGTTCATGATTTCGAAAATGGCACTGTGCATCTTTTTCTCAGCGGTGTACCAGATTGGTACCCCATGGCACTATCTTGATAATCTACTTGAATAATCAATCTAAAATTTGTCATAATAAAAGGGCATGCATCGATATATTTCATCCATATTCTGCAGCTTATGTGTAATTTTACCGGCGCACTCAATGGGTAGGTGTTTTTTTGAGACCACTAACACACAAGGTGAATTGGAGAGAAATATTCCTTACTTTCACCAATCTCTATAATGGTAATTCATCATGGCCATTCATTAGGAATGTAGATCACAACCACAGAAATAATAACAGTATCTGTGACTTACATTACAATGTTGGCCTTAAAATGGATTTATTAATGGAGTCTATGAGCACGACACAAATCAGGTTAAGAACCCCTGCTGTAATGCTATTGCTATTTGATTGAAAGCCGTTTTAAAAATGATGCTCATTCCATATTCAGTGATTTAAGTAGGAAGTTGTTATGTTGATGGCCTACCAGAGAGTAACTATGACTTCTTAAGTGGAAAATGAAACATGCGAGGCCATGGGTTGGATACATGCAAATAACTCAGCGGGTTGGATATATGCAAATAACTCACACCTGCTGCTGATGCATAAATATGCCACTTGCAAATGGTCAGTTCCAAACACATGGCCTTCTGGTATGCCACCAACACCTGGGGCATAAATAGTATGGTTTATTAGACCTTTCCTATCAAGATCATTGAGGAAGTTGACGCTATATCTAAGCAACCTTAGCGAATTGCTTAACAAAAATTATCCGAAATATATGGCGATATACGAGCCACGTATTAACTTTTTCAAGCCTCTCGATTGCCAGTGAATTTTTTATTTGGATGATTGAAGAAGTTTATCAAATAAATTTGACTAATTTATCACCTTTCCAGTTAGCCATGCGTAAAACAAAGGTTTCACAGCGGTTACATCCGACGTTGTGGCAGAATTAACTTGAAATTTGGTTCACATCAGTGACGAGCTATTGATGTGCTTTACAGCTTGTAGCATAATACATAGATAGAGCTTGGTTCTTGCCTATTCATGACATAGTGATACATTAGTAAGCATAATATATACAATATGCTTGACAGAACCATTTAGAAAGAACAGCTGCATTGTTGAAACAAAACCTAGAAAACATTGTGGAAGAAAAATGTTGAAACATCGCCGGTTTTGTTCTGTGACATTCTTCAGTGACCATAGTATGTTATCTTAACCAATAATGTTAATTAAACATTTTTATAGATGAGCAACATGATCAAATCAATCCAACAATTTTTATATACCTGATCCTTAAACTTTAAAGACTACACTTAAGGGCAAAAAATTCGACTCACCATCCTGAATCGGAAAAAAAAAATGTTTTTCTCAGCAATGAAATGTCCGATTTAAAATCGGAAAAGTGGGTTTTGTAAACACGTTAATGTTCTTTAAAGATCAATTAATTTGCATAAAATTCCTTATGGATATTTGAGGCAGAAAATATTGAACTTGAAGCAACCCGAATTTGCATTCTTGTACCCCGGTGGCTATAAAAGTGTTTGTGAATGCAATTTGACTATCAGAACTTAATTACCGTACACTTGGCACATATCCAGCCATATTGTTAATTAATGGTTTCTCGATTAAATGACCACAACACCAGAAGTAGCCGCACAAGCTGTTGCTTTAAGTGATGCAGGGCATAGCCAGAGAGTTGTGGCTCGCCAACTCAATATCAGCCAATCAGCTGTTCGAAGGGTCTGTCTGATTCAGGATGGTAAGTCGAATTTTTTGCACTAAAGTGTATCTCATCGCATTCAAGAAATGTTATGGATGCAAGGTGGATGCAATGATGCAAATACTCGAGTTTTGATCAATAGTTTAAAAAAAAAAAGGATTAAGGCCGACCGAAGAAGTTACCCACCCTGCAAAAGGATTACACGTTTTTGCTTCACATACTTCTTATGATTTCTAAATTATTTTTTCCCATGATGTCACTAGGGTCTGCATTATATTTTATTATTTGAAAATGTCCCTAAAACCAACTTTCCCTGCAATGCAACCTCCATATTTTTTTTCTCTTTTTTTTCAAATGGTGGATAACCATTTCTAGACGGTAGGGAAATAAATTTAACAGTTAGAACGAGTGTTTGAAGCAAAACTGTGGGTGGACACCTTCGGCTCGGCCTTAAGCACACGCTAAATGGAACTATAGGCAAAATGTTCAAAAAATTCTGTTGCCAAATTAATTGAACTCGGAATTTTCATTTCTTTTAAGCCAAATCAAACGCCAATGGTCCACGGATGGGATTTCGACGAAGTACTTATAGCAGTAGTGATATCAAACATTTTCACCACGGAATACATCATGGAATTGATACCCAACGTAATGAGCAGCTGGTAATGAGTCCGAGAGAGTACACTCAAGGTGACGTCAACAAAGACAGTTTCCTGACGTGAATAACCTCTATCTCGAGGAAAAAACTTCCAGTATTTCACATGCCCTTAAACTTCCGCATACTGTTTCCAAGAGGGCCTTCGTGAGCATATCAGCGGCCTCCAAGAAGAAATATTTCAGGGGACATCTCAGGGCGACGCAAGCGTTATACGTGTCCAAAACAAGTATAAATATGCAATTATCTTCGGCTGCTTTCAGACGGATGCCATTCAAATAAGCAGTTGACCGCATATTGTGATTTCGTTTAAAGGAAACAAAGTGTAATGTCAGATGGGCTAGGTGTGGTGTCTACTCAGGTGCAATCCGTTCCGTCCATTTGCCTCCTCTCTCCAGCGAGTTGTTGCGGTACGATGGCTGTTTTTTTTTTTGTTTGTTTTTTTGGCGCGTTGACGTCATTATCCCACAACTGAAGGTGTGACTGGCAACAAAAGGGTCATTGACCAAAACCCCCTTTTACGATTTTTTTGGGTTGCACCATTCAACTCATTCACTCGGAGAATAGGATCGACTTGTAGCAGGGGAAGAGCGAATAAAAGTAAAAGTGAATTATTAAAAGCATCTTGCTTATCAGACCCATCTCTCGCACTACGGCGAGGTGCTATTTCCCCCTGAAGAATTTTACAGGAATTATTTAGGTCGAGAAACTTAACACGTGGTCGTTGTTTGTTCCGAATAATATTGAGTGTCCCAAAAATGGTTCGTCTAATCGGACGTTGTCAAACAGTTTGCTTTGACGTTGGGAACTTGCTGAAATTGCATCTATTCATGGTTACCGAGATTAAACATTTTCGCCGAAGAATCATTGTTCGAACACCCTGGACATCCCGAGTCGCCATCGATCTATTAACATATAATCCCCAAAGCTGCCAATTGTTTGATGTTCTTAATAACAGCGTCAATAAACTATTTATGGCATCGAGACCAGTTTATTACTACAAAACAACTAAGATTAATTGGCACACTGTAAGCATATTAATTCGCCAGAGGCGTAATTTCCGAGCACTAGGGCAAATTGTGAACACATGTCAATATTCTGAATCCGGAGCATTTGGAAAGAAAAAGCTGAGTTGCTATAACCTTCAATAGCATTAACAGATCCGGTAGCATTTAAGACTTTCGCATACACCTGGCAACATTTTTTTATGCAAAACTATACCGTTCAACTTAGTCTATATGCAGGCATGCACAAACTATTTCAATTTTCACTTTTTTGTTCAATGCTAATTTATTTCGCTGGCAGAACAGACGTAGAGGTCATCCGTGGAAGAGGAAGTGTCGTTGAAAAACGAATTTCCTGCATTTGGTCACAATTAAACAATGGGCGCCACGGATTTAATTCAAAATGAAATTTAACAAAATTGTCGACAGCATACAAATACGTTCGCCTCCCATTACATCCCCGGATTCCCCCCCTTCCTTCAGCTTACAAACACCAGCATGCAAAAAAGTTGGGGGGAAAAAAGAACCCTGCAGATTAAGTGGCCTGGAACAACACTTCCTCCTTCTAGTCCTCCATTAAAATCCTCATCCATTTTGCGATTTTTAATCTCCAATACAGCTAGGTCGTACTGTACAGTTTATTACTCCATACGCTTTCTTACGATACCTAGTCGACGCACATACTTTTAAGAGTAGAAAGTGTCGCACATTTTTATATTAGCATAGCACGAAAACGAAATTATTCAATGCTTTCCCAAATAGGCGCTATGGAACAATAACGTATTAAGTAGCTCAGTGCAAGTGTTTAAAACAAATTCAAACTGCACTCTTATTTCGCAACGACCTCCGTTGGAGAAAAAAGAAGACTTGTTCAACAGCACATTAATTTGTCAAGCAATTTATCCATATTTATAACGGTTGACATCACCACAAGACCACATTTCCTACAGAAAGTTAAAGCAAAAGTAGCCTCTTGGGAGCGGCTACTTTCGCTCTCGGCTCTCAAGTGGACCCGCAAGCTTTAGAATGGTTTGGATTTGAGAATCGTCGTAATTCGTGGGTGGCGAAATCTATCCTTACCTGCCAAAATTAAAACCTCCACTGCAGGTACCATCAAATGAATAGGCATCAACTGGGATTACAGAAAAGTCCTACGCAATCGTTGAATAACTGTCTGAAATTGACTTCGCGCTTAGATAACTACAGTATATTGATGCAAAAGGCTTGAGTTTTACGTCTGAGTGACGGTGACTCATTAAACTATTGGACATGTATTCAGTTTCAGAACATTTGATGAGTTGCTTTACATAGCTTTCGCTCCTTCAAATTACAATGTGGCCAAAAATGTATTTTGTATTAAAAAACTGCTTTTTATGAAGTTCGTTCTAAAAAGTAACCTAAATGTGTCCGGAAACAAAACTATATCAACGGAAATATTGTTAAGAGTCGTGCAGTCTGCGCAGACAATGCCCGAGTAGACGGATAACGTCACAGAAGTGAGAAATCCCACGGTTAGAATCAACCATATGCATAATGCACTAAATGTAGAACGCAATTGTCACGAACAGCTTAGCTGATCCAGAAACTGACAATTTAAACTTCAGCATCGATTCCTGTTTACATTTCAAGCATGGATCGTTCTGTACAAGTCAAGAAAAACATCCATCTTTGTGCTACTTGTAGGTCTACATATCGAATAAGATAAATGCCAGCAAACGGGAAAAAGTAACAAATGTTTTCATTTGCACTAAAACACATGTACGCAATGGCCCTCGCTTACATTCCGGTTAGCATTTTTGTCCAGAGCGTGGCTTGAATATTTTCATAATATTCTATGAAAATCCGTCCACATCGACGTCGATTACCTTGGAAACGCATTTGGAAAGTTCTCCCCGTATCACAATATCTCCGCATTATAGCACTGGCTATCCTAACAACGTAAGTAATTGATCAATTACCAAAATCAACAATCGAACAATTTCTATTGGTAGACTATAGGGAGAGGTCACAGGTGGCATGTGCCAATGCACTATATTTCTGCAGTGATCTTATAGCGAAATATTCAAACATGTTTACTTTTGTGACACGTTTTCGTGCGAATATGGTTGGAACTATCCACAAACTGCGGGTAATTGTGAATTGATAAAACGTGTTCCTTGCTAGTGGTGTAACTCGAGCTTGTTCTAATTCAAGGGCGTTGGCACGTGATTTGCCTTGTAGTACATTCCAGTTGGCTGATCAGAAAGGCCACCCGCTCGCCAACGTGGAAGATGTAGGTTTGAAAGAAATTATTTTCGACCAGGACAAATACATGTAATTCTCGAAAGAAAGTGCATATGGCACGCCCATGGTGTCGTCTCCGCTTCATTGAATTTAAGAGTGTGCTGAAGGCTGCGGAGCTCGACGAATTGAAGTTGGGCGGATCATGCGAAAGGTTTTGAAAATTCACAACCAAGATGAAACTTCATGTTAAGATTGTGGATTTCACAACATAAACGCTTTTGCACGCAAAGTATGCGTGGTGGTGCAGGCTCAACTGAAGCTTCTGCAATTTTTCACGTGATCTTAATTAAAATAGGTTGCACAACACATGAAATCGTGCATTTATACATCTGGGTATTTTTTTAAGTTTTTGGGCATTGCTGAGCAGATAGACCGGATTGTGCGCAGATTAAATATAGTCCAAGGCCCACGCATTAAAAATGCTAATTTTAATTCAAGAAAATATTGAAGTGCAACCAATTCACCACATCCAGCGTACAAGACGATGGTATGTGGGGTGCTTTGGAAGGGGCGCTTTCATAACAAATTTGTAAGTTTCGAAAGCATTAAAAAACATTTCAGATTCGACGGCAACCGGTGCTATCCATTAGTCAACTGCACATAACGCATTATTGATTACCCAGGGATACACTTGTTTCAGATGAATTCCAACCCCTTAGAACGAATGTCCAGCGCACCGTAGAATGGGATGTATGACCTTCATGGGTCATTCACCTGCATTTAGGGTTGTTGCATACTCACTCCATGGGATGGAGTGGCGGCGATACGTGTATAAGGCTAGTTAAAAAAAGAGGTAGGTTTGAAGAGTGCAAAAGAGCTGCGCAACAGGTAGGCTTAAACGCACGAGGAAAATCTCGGCTAAAAATCGCCACGTAGCGCATGCCAGATATGCCAACAGGGAGCAGGGAGTGGACCGAAATTGCTGAAAAAAACAGCACGCAGTGAAAGGACAATTGTACAGCAGTTGTGGTAAAAAATCGACATGTTTTTAAATCTGGAAAATAAATTGAAAACGTCGAATCGACGAGATATCCCTGCAGCAACGCGAGCTTTACCACCTAGAGAGGCAAGGAGACGTCCATAAATTCCGTCAACAGAAGAAGCACTCTACTGGAGCTCACACCCAGATCCATCTGACATTTTATTTTTTTGCATGTCATTAATTACACGCTGGATTGAACTTTTAAAGGTGCCCAAATGTAATATCCTATTACCGCCAAATTCAAACGGAGTCGTGAACGTACATTGGTTGAAAAAAAATCGAAACCAGCATTCCCGAACGTGGGGTGTCCACACCACATTCGCATCATGGAAGTTTTTGTAATTATACATGGCGTCTCCACCACTGCCGGCGTCGACATCAGCGTGCTTAACAGTCATAAACTGTAGATTGGTGAGAGCAGGACCGCAAAAGGTCACCAACACAGAACATTGCTTAGACACTGCCCTTACACGTGCCGAAATTTAGAATATGCTAGCAGTACCAGTGCTCACAAGTAGGCCTACTAGTCAACAAGTTGTTTCAGAATTTAAAGGCAGACGGTAAAGTTGGGTGACAACATTGCGTGGCATTTCCAAATGCCATTCATTGCAAACCGTTTCAAACGGTGTTGTAAATAAATACAACTCTCCTGGTTATGCCCTAACCTACAGCTACGTTGGATTGCAAAACGACTTTCGAGTGTCTAGCGTGAACAGGGCATTAGCAGCTATGGCTCGTATGATAGGAAATTGTCGTTGAGCACCCATTTCAAGCAAAAGTTCCTCAAAACCTGTCTGTCTTCCGTTTGCAAACACGATGCATTTTGCCCGTTGATCAATTTGAGAAGTTTTTTGCGGCAAGCAGACCATGCATGAACGTCATGAGCGACATCTTGCCACGTGGGTTCGATTTGGGTGACCGCTCAAGGACTAGACTGTCCACAATAGCCATTAAAGGTCAACTCGAGTCTGTACAGCACACCAGGATTTCCCCCACGGTGTTTTTCGCAAGATTTTCCTGACAGTTCGGCCTTTGGTCAGCTTCTCACACGCGCGTAGCGTCCCACGCTATTAAGCGTGTTTCTAATTGTTTTCGTGGAAAAACTCCACAGGTAACACACGGGAGGCAATGAGGAAGCTCTCGAAATAGCTACTTGCGCTTCAGGGACCATCACCTTTTTTACTGCGCATTAAGCCGAGTTCCTTGAAACCTACTAGTTATTCGGAGAGCTACGGCATTGAAAAGCTCAAAACACTGGCTAGGAGACAATCGGAGACCGGGCCCGTGACGTCAATGCCTCGCGTTTCATTATTATTATTTAGATTCATTGTAGCACCGAATGCTTATGGGCATTCGTTGAACGGGCATAAAGCAGCTTGTTATTATTTTTAGAAAAGTCAACTCCTCGCAATCGTCAATGTTTTTCAAAGGATATCGGAGGCGGCGTTGCCAATTCACCAAGGTAAACCTTTCGTGTGACGCAGGCCTAATTGCACGCCTCGAGGGTATTTTATGAAAAAGGGAAAAATTCACAACACGACAATCTGTAAAAACTGCGAGCGAACAAACATTTTATTGAATTCTTTGGCGAGGTTCAATTTTTGCACCAATGTCACCGGGCGCCATCTTTGAAACGGTCTGAGAAATTGGGAGGGGGATGTAGACCGAGACAAAAACAAGTTGTTTACTCCATTCTGGGCCAGTGAAATGTGCTAAAAAAATAAATACATTGGAATAGAAGAATTACTTCATCCATCTCGGAATAAGTGTGAAAAGAAATCCGAACGTTTGCAGGTTAGAATAAAGAGAATATTCGCGATCAAACCCTGGTGGAAATATCAGTATGCATCCCAGTCCAAATATACCGATATGTGGTGATATTAGTAAAACAATTAGTGATAACACTAACCATACTGATATCAGTAGTCCAAAAAACCACTATATACCGGTAGTGATATCAGTACAGCGTATAGAAATTAGACAAGATGAAATAAAGGACGAAGAGCTTCGGCTCTTATAGCTTAAAAACGATGTAGACTAATAAACAATGAATTCAAATATAAATATAAAATGTGTATAATTATACTTAACACGCGGCATAATTTAATAATAAAGTAAAAACATACGCAGTAAAAACAAATATTTTGAAAGTTTGGAGGAAGCCCCAGTATCTTAGTGATATCAGTATATAGGCCTACGGGATCTTTTCACCAGGGAAGGCGTTCGAGATTCAAATCAAGCACGACTTTTGCGCTGAAATGCAAGCTGGGCGGCCGAAATTAACAAGTCGCACGTTTCTGCTAGTAATCCTCTTGAAAAATCCCCAAATTGCGGGCCTCCAGCTCGAAACGAAATCGAGTCAGGTATGAGCTGGGGAAACGTGAGGTGGAATTAAACTCGATCCAGCGTCGAGCTACGCACCAGCGTATCGAGTGGGCATCTTATTATTTATGGATTCACCGAATTGGGTGCAGCCGGAGCTGGTAAAAATAAAAAAAATTAAAACTTCCAAAAAAAAATCGAAAACAACGCCGCACGTCGCAAATTCAGAACAGGTTGTCCGGACGAGTACATTCAGTGCCAGGAATCCGGCACTGCTTTAATTCAAGCGATCATCTCTGGTTTTTCCCCAACAGACCATTAATCGTATTTTCAACATTCAAAAAAATTGCTTTTTGCGAAGCAGCATTCTAAATCATTAATCGTGATAAATCTACCTCCCCCCTAATCCTGTACGCACACACTGAAACTATGCATGTACATAACGATGGTATATGCTGTCTACTGTATGTAGGCTATATTGCTTCGTTCAAAATGTATGATCTGTAAAGTTAAACAATGCAAACAGACAAACGTTGATGCTAGGTTGCGAAACGCACGTTGCATGCGTTTAAAGTTCCACGATTTTTCTTACGACTTTGTACGCAACACCACAGGTGGGGCTAATTGGGTTCACACTTCAAGTATACACATGCATGAATGTGCAACGAAAACTGTGCCAGGCTGTGGAAGAGCACATATCAGATTGACCGCAGATGAAAATCATCTAAATTCCACGGAGCTAACAAAGTTTGCAGCCACAAACTCCAAACACTAAGTTTTACACCAGCAGCAACAACGACCAATCATGCCATTAAGGCTGAAAAGTTTAACAATTGGTTGTTTTATTTTCACATGGAAAAATATTCAGCAAAAATCTTCGCTGCCCATGATGCACGATCATTGATCTTTCCGAAAAAGAATTGAATGAAAAGTTGAAGTTTCACGTCTTCAGCAGCTTTTCGTAAATCTGTTGGTATAATCAAGGTGCCCAGTCGGGGTTTCAATTATTGCAGAGTGGAAAGTTCCTGCTGGGACTTGAGTGGCAGTTTTACAGCACGGCGAACGTCTCCCCGACTACTTTTCTGAACGCCATTTTTAACAGGCTTTGGTTAAATCCGAGATGGAGACCGCAGTTCTCTGCGCTCTTTCGCTCATCCGGGAAGACCTTTTTCATTAGCACAACCCCTTCTGGGAACGAGTGAAAACGTCAGCCAAATATGGAAAATAAAAACGCCGACCGACCACCGTTCTGAAACTACACCCGACCGAAAACCAGTTCGTGGAGGAAGGAGTAAAAAAAACACTGGCAGCTATCGTTCAATGAAACCACCTTGCCAGACCTCAAAATCCGGCCGAAATCTGCGCATTTGGGGGAACTCGAAATGGCCAGGATTTCGGGAATGCGCTCGAACACCGGTCCTCCCAACCCACGCAACTTCCAAACAACTCGGCAGGACCGGCCGAAAGCGACCGCCCCGGTCCACGACTGCGTTTTCGGGAGGCAAAAAGTTAATTTCGAGAAAATAATATTTTTTTTACCTGCTTCGGTGGAAGGTGTTGGCCTCTCCAGCGACGGTGTTGGCTGGGCCTCCACGGCGCACACGGCCGCCGCGCACAAACACACAAGCGCCGTAAGCGATACATTCCAAGTGCTTTTCCTCGCCATGGTTCACTTATTGGGATTCGGAATGAAGCGAGCGATCGGTATAAAGCATCGTTTCCGCGTAAAGCCGATTTGGGGTTCGAGCGCAGAAATCAAAGCGCAGGTGAGGCTGGCGACAGTCCCAACGCAAACTGCACGATACGCGCCACTCTCCGACACTGAAGTTGAACTGAACCACCGGCTGCGGCTCAGGTACGAAGTAGGTGGCCGAGGAATGTCGACACGCAGCGCCTCCCGGCGGGCGCCGAGGGAAACTCAAGTTCGGAAAGCGAGCGCCCTGGCAAAAGCGCGAACCGAACTTGGCGTCGGGAATGTCGAAAGAGTGGGAGTATCGAGAGCGGGGCCGATTTGCGTTTTCGAAAGCTTCTGACAACTTATCGGTCAGCTGAAGAAAGCAGGGATCTGGGTCCAGGTTCCAGCGAGTCTGGAGTTGATTCCTGATGCGGCATCGCTGGCGCCATCTGTCGCCCGAAAGAGGCACTTTGAGTCTCTCATGGGCTGTCGCAGGGCGTGGGATGACCACCTGTGGCCTCTGTACTGGGATCAGTTTTTTTGCGGGTTTAGCAACAAGGAAATACGTTCCGAATCAGTAAACTGTTGGTAAAGTCAATGGCTAGAACGTTGCGAATTGTAGCACAGTTGCACGTGCTTAAGCACTGTGTGCTGAACAGCGTCTTGGACAGTGGCCTGGAAAATGATTTACCTGTATAACGTGGCCAAACTATTTCATTCGACGTTTTGACAAAATTTTCCTATAATCATTTTTTTCTTTCATTTTAAATGGTTGTAGATAAAGAATGGATAAACCAACTATACCTTGTTGGTAATTTAGGAACAAATAAGCATTTTAATATTATTTTTAATTTTATAGTAGTCAATGCATAGGATTTTCAGCTGGCATTTATAAAAAACATCGGGTTTTTACAACAACAACAAACTGATAAAATACTGTAATTTGATAAAGAAGATATTCGAAATAGAACAACCTAAGCATATCATCGCTTAAAATTACATCCATTTTTACTTATACATGTATAAAAAACAGTGACATTGTATATACTTTACGACTAACACAATATCTCTTACAGTGTACCTACCAAATATTACAAAATAACAGCAAGTGGATTGTCATATGACTATTGTTTTAAAAAAAGAAAAGAATAATAATGTTTAATCCAACAAAATAATTTAGCGTTGCTTTGCCATAATGAGCTCAACAATATGTGTCGGACAAATATACCAACATTGCCTTGTATGCACAAGAAAATTTGCTTTTGAACACAACTACCGTTTGACAGTTAAATACTGTGCTTTAGAATAAGGTTTTTGGTGAATTAATGAATAAGAAACAAGACCAAATGTCGGTTGTAAACACTGTATTTTGAATAAAATACCCCTTCTGTGAAAGGCAATTCAGACGGTCCAGTTTAGCCGTACATTTATTTATTTTTTTGCAGTACACCAAAAACTACACGAGCCGTTGCATATTTTAAGCATGTTTTGTAAATAATTCTTTCGTCCTAATTCTAATCACTGAAGATATAAGTTTAAAAAAACAAACAAAAAAACTTGCACTAAACTTCACATGAAAATCAATCAAGCGAGACGTTTTCCTAAAGTAAACCAAGAGCATTAAATTTCATTGTGACCTTTTCAATTTCCGGATAAAACTATTGTGGTATTTTAGTTATTCTTTATGCGTGAGATCTAGTAAATTAATGTAAAACAACGAAATAAACGTCTTTCCGGTGAATTTTATTCAGCCAACATTTAACTGTAAACATTTTTCGTATTTCCATTGCTTTCTTTTTTTATTTAATAAAAACAAAAAAACAGGATTACAGATTTTTTATCTATATTTTCGACGTTCATGGTATTAGCATTACTGCCATAACTCTGTATAGTTCAGCTAATCAAACGTGTAATGTTAATAAAAAGGTGTTTTACCGTGCTTACAAGTATGTTTGACACATCTAGAGCATTCTCATAAACCTAAAGGTAAAACTTGTAACTCAACATTTTGCACTTAAAATTTACTCTATAAAGCACCTTGTCTAGAAAATCTGGGTTATTTAAATCCGCAATTTCCGTTTGATTTTCTGGCCGTGTATTTGTATCTTTAATATAAGGCTAATTTTAAATTCAGATACGCATGATTGATTCACAAACGTTTTTAATTTTCAAGCCCTTGTTTTAATGGCAATAAAAACTCGATTTGCAAACAATCTATTTTCCATATGCATATTAACATTTGATTTATAGGTTATTGCTAAGTAAAAAATAAAATATGACACCAATCTCACGTAATTTTCAGAAGAATAGAGGTCACGGAAAAAACATCATATCGTGGAAATATGATGCCACGATAGTTAGAATTACAAAAAATGTTTTGTTTATGCAAAATTCTCTATGATATTGATGGCTATACAGCGATGTCGTATATTATAGGTTTTGCACGCAATTCGTAAGCATTGAAATTTGTCAGAAAAACGATGCACATCCATTTCTACAAATTCCTTTGCTGTTAGTAAGCCCCACTGTGAAAACATTAATAAAGTTTTAGTATTTTAAATTCATCAAAGCACATACCAAGAATCATAATTTTCAGTGATATCGATTTTTAAACAGGAAGCAGATATTTGTAACAAAATCAATGGAAAACTGGGGGAAGAAAGATTCCAAAGAGTAATTTAGCTACATGTATTACAGATTTCGCACGTTTGGATGCTTCTTAGCTCTATGTCTTGTCAGTACAACTTTTTCATCTTGTCTTCCTCATCTCTTCCTCCAGAGCATTGACATTCTCTGAAGGAGCTAACTTCTGAAAAGTCATTTCCGGTTCCATCGGGTGAAGATGAAAAGTTTGGATGAATAATGAGCCCTCTGTACAGCTGCATTATTACAACAATTGCATTTCCTAACAAGATGACACGTCAATGGTTGACAACGTCCTATGGTAATTACGAAGCTCGCATGAGGGCGCTGATAACAAGATTCTTTGCACACGACTGAAGTAACTGATTTGCATTGGTGGAAAACTAAGTAAATCTGGAATCTTAAATGGTCCATTGCTAAAGTGCTCTCTTGAAATTGATTTCTTTCACAGCAAAAATGGATTTGTCAGCTGAAAAGGGCGTTTTCCCAAGAGGCGCTTGTCTTTCTCATTGCAAATGCACCGAGAAAATTGTATCTTGTATTTCTTACATCTGGTGTCGAAGAACCAAGGGCATTGAATAAGAAAATACGTTTTGCAATACAATAGCTACCGGTTTATGTAAATGATGCCCATTTACGCTGCCTTCTAGCACATATTCAAAACATATCAGATATTTGATGTTTCACGAAGCCATGCGAGTGACGCAAATGAAGAGCCAAGAATAATCTTTATTTTCTCGGCTTGTCTCTATGCGAAATGCATATTTTAAGGTATTACTAATGTTATCTAAAATATTGCAGTGAAAGCTCGATCTCGGCTCAGCCGAACATCGGATAATCGAGCTTCCACTGTATTTAGATACCGCAAAGAAATGCTATTGAAAATACATATTTCCCATGATAAAGAAATACATCAGAAGTTGTGCTTTTGTCTTATGACTACATTATTTAAACAGAGCCTCTAGTACAAGATTTGCGTTAACAACATCGGTCTAAAAGCAGCCACTTCCGGGTTAATGATTCTACTGTTAACAAAGGATTGAAAATGTGTTGTACAATGTATGTGCATGTGGCTAACATAGTTTTGTCATGAATATCGTTAACATCTGCTTCAACCATGCAGGGGTTGAAAACAACCAAGTTCAAAGTGTATCTTGCTTAATACCCATGTTTTTCTTAAAAATCAACTTACTTGTTTAATTTTTAAGAAAAAATGGGTAATAAGCAAGATACACTTTATCAATGTCGCGAAGCTTTCTTTGACATTATTAGCGCCATCTTTTTAACAAAATGAGCGATGGACGAATCATTTGGTTAGCAAAGCAATGATGAACAAAATTCTTCCAGAGCTATGACTCAATTAAATATTGAAGACAGTTGATAAGACTTTGATAGATCAGCCTGCAAAACATAACATGGAT
>JAQIXS010002119.1:0-24658 GCA_034700785.1 Rossiulus vilnensis
AACAGGCGAAACGCAACATACAATTTCGAGGAAGGGGGCTGGATGCTGCCTTAATGGGATAATAAGCGTGATTTGCGTGCATTTGCTGAAAAGAGTTGCGTGTCGACAGTGCCGTTGCTAGGCGAACGAAGGATGCTGCATCTCATTAAAAAGAGGACCAAATTGCGTGCGGAAAAACCCGAAATAGATTGGCCAAGAGGTGGTCATTCAATCCTCAGGATTCCTTTGTTGTGCGTGGGCCATTCAAAACGATTGCGACTGCAGATTAGCAATTGGGAAGCTGGGCGTTGAATTGAGAAAATTACTTCGTCCGTGCCTTCACTCAGGCTTAAATACATTTTGTTTTTTTCAAAAAATAGTGGATATTAAAGGAGGGCTTGCACGCTTCAAACCATCCCCAGATCGCAAATCGGCAGATGAAAAATGCACGCTATCGTCGATGGACGTGTCTTCCCTTAGTTTTATTTACGATTGCAATAACAATTTCGCCTGTCTGTTTATCTTCTGTATGATGATATCAAATTAATATTTAATGTATTTTTAAATTATTAATTTCCATGGACGTTCGTATATTTGGACAGGAGCCGCATAAGGGGTTCACACAAATCGGACGATCATGGACACATGTTTGATTCAAATACTCATACATGTAATTGCTACACGCTCGCAAGTGTACATAAAAGGAGTTGAAATAAAAAAAGGAAAATTCATAGATTTAATTTTTTTTAAGTGCATGTAAGTTCGCTGAAACAAGACGCAGTTTCAAAGTAGACTTATACAAGAGTATGCTCGTCTTTAAATTTGTTGTAATCGTACTACATTTATAGCATTTCAATTGGTATGCGGATTTTATTTTTGAGGGGGGGGGGGATGGAGATTTCATTTTACAGCCCCAAGATATTTGGAGGCTTTTTATCGCAGGTATGGAATATGTAAAAAATATGCAAATATGAAAATCATTTAAATTGAAAGTGAATTGGAAGAATAAAAATTGAATCCAAGGCAAAATAGCTAAGTTGATGATAACAACGTTAGAAAAAGCATATACAGAATTTGTATAATCAGGCATTGCCCCAATTTGGTTTTGCATTTGGGATGCAAAGAATCTTGCTTTTTCCAAACCTAAATGGACATTTCTGAGTTACAAATATCGATTTAACAATTTCATTTTATGAGCAACAATATGATAAATAAATCTTGAAATTTCAATTGAACATCCTAAACAGGTTATTTGACCAAAATACAGTGTGCCATTTCTTTATTAGATTCAAGTTGGTTAGTCACCAAAATAAAAATGTTGCTAAGAAGCTACTCAATAAGGTGACGATGTTCATGTAATTTAAAAATGCTTTGATAGACAAAGTGATAACTATAACTCCCTAAATAATTAGCACAGGGAGCGATGCACATATAGTGTTGTATATTTCAAATGTCTATTCTGAATTTACCAAGCGTCACAATAATGCCTTGAATAACGGTTATTTCTATCCTTTACATTATCGCTGCAAGTAATTGAAAAACTAATATATTTAAAATCTGAATATCTATATATATTTCAAATGTTTCAGCCACCATGGCAAAATCAAAACACGCAATAACTATATAACTATAACTATATATATATATATTATTACTGAGTTAATTTTAGAACTCGTAGTGCTAAAAGAAAGACATTTTTACCTTTTATATGCATTCAAATCTCAAGACTTTCTCCAGAGCTGTTCAAATGTAGTCTGGAAACCGTTGTTCCCCATTGCAATTCGCAGTCTGTTACCTTTCTTTCTTTGACTATCGTCGATCTCAAGATTTAAGGACCCACAAAAAGCCCGTTTTAAGGTTACTGGTGAAAGATCTTCACCTTCAACGTACGCCTCAAAATTTCTATAAATAGTCAGTTCAATTTTGCCACGAAGTATCACCTCATCGCCAGTCATCAGTATTCACAACAGCTTGTCAACTTCCATTTCTACTTTATGCACGAAGTACACTGTATAAAGCTAATGGTTTATTACTGAACGAATTTTAAAACAGATTGCAATATTTGGAAAATGCTGGAATTTTAATGCCCTACATCGCCATGGGGATTCATGATATTTTAGCGCTTTTAATTATACGCGTTTAATGAAGCATCAAGCAGAATAAATATCAGCAAAAGGTACATCATATTAAACGGATTAAATATAGTGCATGCTTTGCAATGAATTTTGTAATCAATAACTTGATCAAATACAAATATTTGCACATCCTAGTTGGCATACAAACACTCAAAATTTCGCACAATCAGATCATAATCTAGTTATTATTGCAATTAAAGTAAACATTTGTAAGAATTTCATATTAGTTACTTTATAATTCAAATCGTAACTTTGAATAACTACAAATTACAAATCAATAATTAAAATGTCAGGTCAGTTCAAATGTACAGTTTTGACATTCACTCTTACCATCTTTTGAGCAGTAGACTTTTTTAAAATCAGAAAATAGTTTTTTTAGGTTTTATATTGGAAGTTCTATGGGTGCTGCTGCAATTTAAATTTCAAACGTGCAATAACACGAAAAAAAATTATCAAAGGATCTAACGCGCGCCTGCATTTCATGAATTATGTATTAGCCGTGTGCTATAAAATGTTAATCGTTCCTTACGGTATTATAGACAGTCCTGAATATTTCCAAGAACCAAATACTTGTATATTTAGCAAAAATAAGCCTTATTTAATAGCGAATGCACACTTCATTTCGGCAAAGCTAATAACCTCCAGCCTGTACTGATTTGTTAAAACTTACGCCAGTATGGTTACAAAAATCACGCAGAAACTGATTTCGGATAAAGCAAACGATAAAACGCATTAAAAATTCAGAGAACGATAACGTTTCAAATTTTTTTTAAACTAATCAATTGGAGGTCTGGAAGAAAAAATACGGGAAAGGGGTTGGAAAATGCTAGATAATGAGAAACCACACAAAGTCTTGACAGAGCCAGACTCCCTGAATTTAAGAACGTTTCGCCATCCCAAAAAAGTAGGTCTATTTCTTCAAGGGCTATTTATTGCAATCTTTGTGTGCCATCTTTGTATTTATTAAACGAAGAAGGCGGTATCACTAAAATGTAAATCAGTCATTAAGCTTAACTAATAGCAAATTTATTCCAAAATGAGAAAACAAACAATGTCTTCTCAATATTTCGGAATTATAAAAATAGCTAAGACTAGTTGACAACAATTTCTACGTGGGATTAAATATATTTATTAATTATAATAAGTATCTGAAGTAAAAATATGTAGTTTTTGGGCACACTGCATGGACATCCTTTTGGATCTGCCTGAACTGTTTTTTCGTCAGTTACTATTTTTTTACTCGTTTTAAACGTTTTGCCTATTCCTACCTTTAAGCTGCCATCCTGCGAAACTTCATAATACACTGTGCAATGCAGTAAACAGCGGATTCGCTTTAAAAATGTTTGAACCAGGATATCTAATTTACGGAAGTTAATTTTTACAAGGAATTTTGCAACGCCCTCTTTGAATGCCCCATTTTTCAGTAATGCTAAATGTGTACATATAGCTACCAAAAATATTGCATCATGCTCAACGATTCTACACTTGCGAGCGAAGAAACTGGCCCACCCAAAAGTACTAAAAAAATTAATGCACTTAGTTCAGCTACTGAAGTACATGTAGATATCCAATTTAAAATCTGAATAGTTTCTTTTGTGAACAAGCACTTTCAAACGCACTTAAACTGACTAAAATTATTGTTGAATTTCGTGGGAGATATCCTGAAAATTCGTGCTTCAAACAAATTGTGCTTAACATTATCATTACAATTCTTTAATCTCAGAACATCCTATTACCTGCAGAAACTCTTTGATAGCTATCAGATTCCAAAATAAATGCCATTATTTTACTGCTTTTTCAAGGCTTTTCAACTGAACTTTCAACTATGAGAAATTCTAGTCAACTTAAAAACGCATTTTAAAGTGCAATAAATGTGAATTGCAAGTAAGATCGTTTACATGTGCGTATATTCCAAATTTAATAACAGGCGGCAGTAAATTGCCACTGACTGTCTACCGCCTGTCTTGGTGTCTGAGCTGGTCTCATGCGATATTTTTTAAGAATCAAATTACAGCAGTTCTGTTTTAAAAACACTTTTTCACCTCAAGTTCCACACAGAACTATTGAACCTGAAAGCTATTCCGGGTCCTGAATCAACATTTTTCTGTCCCTAGATAGCATGGAACTAAATTAAACGAGCATTTATTTCCAGATTTTATATTCAGCGATACTTCGCACCTAATTCTGGAATGGCTGGGCACTCGAAAGCCTCCCCCCAATGGCATGCACATACCTTTGAAAACGCCTTGTTAAGTCTGGAAATCTTGTTGTAATGCCAATTAAGATAAAAAATAAAACCACAAGGGTTAGCCTAAAATACATGTACACCATACATGAGCAGCACAGGCTAAGTAAGTCCTATCAAATACAAGAATCTTGTATCGTTACATGTAATAAAGGCCCGTCCATAAAGGACATCGAATGTTTCATTTCGAAAACGACCATTAATGCACTAAATAGTATGTAAATATGGCGTCTTCTTAAGTCATTTTTAAGCCATTAGGAGACATCACATCCCCCCAAATAAATAACTTGCTTAAAAATATAATAAAATGCGATCTGTTAACAATAACGACCTGAAATAACGTCAATTTGTTTAAAACATGAATCTTCTAAAATAGGTAGTTTATTAAGTTTTGAGAGGGGGGTAGGAAAGTAGTAATTTAATGCAGAATCAAAATGATACCGCCTTATAAATAATATTCTCCCACATTTTTGCATCAGATACTTCTTATAATGGCTACAATTATGTTTTTTCCAATTTAGAATTGGTCATCCACTAGGGTCTGTGTTTTTTATTATTTGAAAATGTCCCATTTATTTATAAAAAAATATTTCAAATAACTATTATTCAACGTACCTTTGTTGAACTTTTTCAACGTTTTTTCCCCCAATTTTTTTATTTTAAATTCTAAAAAAATATAAATAAATTAAGCAGTTTACATGTAATTATTTGAAGCAAACATAAACTATGAACAAACTTAAAACTTCATCGCAGCCGAAACCCACTAGCTTGAAGCGACATTTTTAAAAACAGACCTTTGCCAGAAATGTAAAATGTGTCTTGTGTATATAAAGATAAAGAATAAACAAAGCTATACGACATTTTATACGCTTGTGGACATGTAAAAAATATTAACAGAAGGAATTTCGAGAAAACTTACTCAAAAATAAATAAATTAAGCTACTATAACAAGCATTTGAAGCAAACATGAGGGAGTAATTTTTTTCCAAGGTGGACATCCTTTGTCTACCGATGGCCAATTAAGGGTAAATATGTAGGCTATATGAAAAAGGATACTCAAATTATGCGGTTTTTATTTTCTTAGATGATCCATTTTGAAAACAGTCGATTCCCAAAACTATTTCACAAACACAAATTTATGAAAACGAGTCTTTCAGATCTAGTATTTCTACTTCAATCTTCACGTAAGAGCTATCTTTTCTTTGCGGAGGCTGAGATTATCTCCCGTCTAAATACCGCAGCAAAGATTTGAAGAAAGCCAACCCTTTGATGTTGGCACAAGTTCCAGACCCACTGTTAAAACCGAGCTAGCAACACGGAAGTTCACAGAAAAAACCCAAAAGAATGCAATTTAAAAGAAATAAACGTTTTAGTACGTCTAGGAAACAAGAATCGTATTAGTAAAAAGAGAATAAAGTCAGGAAAATATTTACAGGCGCAACATACATGTAATTACGACGCTAAGGTACATCTGAAATCGTGTTTTCGAGATCTGGCCTAAAAACAAAGTCTTCGCTTCATGTTATGTCAGAAAATTTAAATATGTATTGGCTCGTACAAAGCGCCACCTGGGAGATAATTTAAACCGCGTGGGCGTCCAAAACTAATCATGCGTACGGAGCTGCAGCGATTTGTAAATATGACTTCGTCAATGAAATCAAAATTGATTGATAAGAAATCTCCCATGGAGTGTGATATACAGTACAGAGCGGCATGGAGCTTTGAACGATTACATGTACATGTATGTATTGAGCATAAATAATTTTTGCCTTGCAGTGGAAAAACTTCGCCAACAGAAACAAAAATCGAATAGCAGGAAAATCCATCTGCTGTTTATCGATTTTTATATCAAACTTGGAAATGATAGCTTACTTTCAGACGAGTTTTTTGCGCTTAAAACAAACATTGAGATTTACGAGCGAGCTTCGCCGATTCAATATCTACTTATCTGCAAATGTAATAAAACTTAGATGCCGGTATTCACCAAATATTCCGAAACCAGAATTAAATTGATATCCAAAAAAGACCGTAAAACCTGCCGAACAGTTTCCCATGACGGTCCTTAAAAAGAAATTGGACCAGACACGAGCCAGTATCACAATTCAGAATTATTTAATTTGCACATGTACGCTCATGCACAGACACAAATGTCCAGCCTACACATGTACCTCTCCATACAGCCTTGAAATTCTTTATAAATCTATGATTCATGTAAATTCTGCTCTGCAATGCATCTGGCATTAATTTCTCTCCATCTTAGTTGAGTGCATGCAGTGAATCTATCATGTAGCCGTTTTGAAAACGCTAATTATGCAGACTAAGTGGAGTGTTGACCATGTGTTGTTGTCCGTTTTGAATATTTTATTAGCAATTAAGCTCCGTTGCAAGTTTATCCGATCCGCTATAAAATCGAATAAAATTATCACAAATTTGTCATTCGAGTTGTTTTGCGAGTTTAACTGCTTCGCAATCTATATGGTCGAATTACCGGATTCACCATAAATGTGCCGCGCATACAGCGAAAATAGATTTATTTTCATATAATTAAGCATCATTTAAAAAAAAGATTCTTTCGGCTTAATAGGAATATTTAGCACAAACAAATGAATATAAACAACAATGATTGCAACGTTTTGTAATTAGATGGGTGCAATGGTGAAGCTATCGACCATGATATGTAATTTTATAAAATAATTCAACATTGTGACCACGCTATTATAAATTTTATCAATTTATTATTATTTATCAATTTATAACTATGTTCCCTTAGATTTCTCTGGTTATTTTTTTATAGATGAACGCATCTGCTGAAATTTTATGACATCTTTTTATCAATGCTTTTAAATAACGTATTAATAATTTTTGAAAAAATAATGACAACTTATGGATTTTAAACAATTCCTTTACAAAAATTGAAGAATTTTCTGTAATAAATTACACGTAATAAAACGCTGTAGGGGAAAATAATTGAAAACAGATCATGAAACATGAATCAGCTAATGTTTTTAGGTAAACTTTTCTTGGAAATATCAATACTGCCTTTAATCATGTCCAAGAATCAATACGGAAGTGAATGCCATAGGCAAAACGTTTCGAAAACTTATCCCGGTTTACGGATTTTTAGATCACATTTCTCTTTGTATGCTTGTAAACATACATTGTACTTTCACTTTCAAAAGAAGAGTCCCGCCAACTATTTTAAAATTCCTAATTTTCCTGAAAACTGCTAAAATTTTCTGATATTTCCCTGATTGTTTCCCCTAAATTTTTAATCTCCTGATATTGCTTGAGAAAATTTGACTTCAATAATATTAAGTACAACTTACAAATGGCAAGCACTTAATGAGATCAAACTCGCGCTAACACAATTTTATGATTCAGTATCATTGCAGTAAACTTAAATAAGATTAAACCAAATAAGATGCCTCAAAAAGATGCAAAGTGAAGCAATGATTCTAGTACAACGCCAATTAAAGGGAATATATTCCGCAGTTGTTATTGAAATAAGCTTTCTCGTACTTCAACTGCTTTCAACAAACGTGAACTTAGGCTATTATTAAAATAGTTTCAAACAGATTTTCATTAATCAGATGGTTGGTGCAACCGACCCAGATTCCCTAACGGATGTTGGATTTAATTGATTGACTTGCACAAGGTTAAGTGGGGAAAACTGGCGTCCAAATTATCTGAGCATCAAATTTCTATGGCTTGCTAAACAATGGTTCAAATTCATCAATGATCAAAGATCTTTTACTACTTAAGCGTGATCGAACTAAAGGTGAGTCAAAAGTCACTTGCTATTATACTTGCACCGAATAATAACAGCTATCGAACAGTCCACTTTCTTTATTCATCATTCATCAATATATTAATGAGATATACGTGGAGATTCAGGCAACTTTATTTTACAAACATAGCTTAAGAGTTGATTGAAAACCAGCCAGGTAACGAGCAATCACGAGAAAATGTTTACGGGAATATTATCTTTAACAATTCATTGATCAGAATCAGACTAATTGGGCTGACAACTGCAAAAGTTGCTTATGTGTGCAAATTTAATGTGCCATCATTATTGATAATCAATTTTCTGGATCTTATGGGTGAGTCAAAAGGATGCCCACTATGCCAAAAATGATATTTTTGATTCAAATACTTATTATAATTGCTAAATATTTTTTATCCGTGCATAATTGGTTGTCCACTAGGGTCTGTTTTTTATAGTGAGAAAATGTTCCGATTATTTATAAAAAATAAAATTTGAATTCTTTTTTAATGAGAATACGGAAATAGGTGTTTCCTTGCAATGCAATCTTCGAAGGTGTTTTTTCTCCCATTTTTTTTACATAAAAAGGGACATTCTCAAGTTATAAAAAATAAATGCTTATAGTGGGCAACCAATTCTACACATGGAAAAAAATAAATTTAACAATTAAAACAACTTGTATCTGAAGAAAAATGTGAAAGTAATTTTCTTGAATGGTGGGCATCGTTTCATGTTGGGTTTAACAATCTTAACGGATCAGGGTGCCTCTTTAATTAACTTCAAAGCCCCAATCCTTTCCGGGTTGCACCGAGGCCTAAAAAACCCCAAATCTTACCAAAATTACCCTACAAGTTTGCGAAAAGAAACAAAATGTTGACGTCCTCCGTCTACTGCGTGGCGAGCAAGACACGAACAAGAACACAGATGTGAGAGGCTATAAATACAGGCGGGAGCAACGTTACTGAAACTAACACAGTATTGACAAAACATTTTACCGTCTACTGTGACACGAAGAGGCTGATCTTCGCCTTCTTTTTTCTCCATCTTTGCGCTTTGAGCGGCTTGCTTTAGCAACTAATTAGGGAACGGAAGCCGAAAAGAGAAGACCGAATTCTCCTAGCATCCTTCTGGCTAGCGGCAGCCACCACAGCCTCCACGCAACGTTGGCACATAGCAGGTATTCGGAGTGGAAAAACGAGATGGGATAACGAGCGGGACACGGGACGAGATACCGAGCGCTTCGAGGCGAAGATTTCCTCTGAAAACACACCGAGAAAGGGCGAAAAACGAGTATGTACAAGAGCGACGATCCACCTGAAGGCGCCGAAAAAAAGGAGAAGATGAAAATGGAACGGCGGCACGCGGGGGGAGGGCGTACGACGTCACGGATCGAACATTTCTCCCGGCAGCCCTCGCGCCATCCTAACTAGGTCATTCCGGGCCTGGGGATGCTAAGCGCAACCAGGCATATACCAGCATGCAACGTGAAGCCTAGTAGGGCACTGGATCGCGGCCATCTTGGAGCTCTTTGAAACGGCTAGAGACTTCCAAATCTTGGTGTAAGAATGCGCGCATTTTGGTATTTGGATCACGTTTAATTCGAAATCGTAATCATCTCTCCTTTTCGCGAACCAGAGAGGCGTGTGGCGTATAAAAATAATTGGCATGAGGTTCGTAGAGATTTTATGCATTACTGCAAACGCTGGAGATTTTTTCGCAAAGCAAGAGGTTACGCCGCTTGTTTTCGTTCATGAACATATATATACAAAGCAATGCAAGTTAAGAACTTTTATCAAAATGACTTAATGCAAAGTTTTTTGTCACGTGGATGACCTGCTTCATCAAACGTTGCTGTTGTTTTTAGACGTGAAAATAATGGAAAAAGCTCAGAACGTAATTTAGAAGGAAAATATGGTAAATTCTCTCGATACTGTTTAAATTAATGCAATGTGTAGGAAAGGCTAATACGAACTTAAAATGAAATTCAAAACAGTCCAGGTGGAAAAATAAATATGGGTCATAAATATTGGATATGTGACTAATTACATATATGGGTAGATCAGAAATTGGCCACAACTGGAACGATATGGCCGTATACCTGTACACCTACATGTACTGTACGTCCATTCAAATTCATGTTTGAAAACTATTACATATGACCATACTCAGGTGTATGTCAAAATATTTACAGATACGGTCTGTATTAAAATGCATATTAAATGCATAATATATCAAAATGCAGTAAAAAAGGGAATATTTTCCATATAAGGCATTATCAAAAGTTAGCATGTATGGCGATGTCATTATTCATGCATGACCATGTACATGTATGTTCAGTTATGGCATATATGACGTCATATGTGGCCATATTCACTTTTCCACCCTTCTTGATAACGTTTAAATAAATGCAATATACCGGAAATGCAAATGCGAGTTTGAACAAACTTGAAACCAGTGAGTTCAGACTCGTTTCACAATTTTCACCATTTATCTACCTCTGCCGTCTTCTTCTCCAGGGCTCCAACCTTTCAACTATCCAGTCTCATCATCCTAATAATCACTTTCAAATCAAGCGTTAACCATGCGCTTTTTACAATTACATGTATTTGCCGAGAAAGCTGACTTATGCTGAACTGTACATATCTCATGTTTGGACATGTTTGGAGTTACCAAATGGAGTTAATCCTATACTTGTTAAACATTTGACGTTTCCAACGATTAGGTAAATCTTATCATCTAGGCCATCGAAGACGAACGTTTACTCAATTAGGAACGTCCACAAATAGAAACATTGTTGACACAAGCATAGGTCAATTTTGGAAGCGGCTTCGATGGTCACACCCAAACCCAAACGTGCTGAACCTAAGTGTGGTGTAAACATTTTGCGACTGTCCCTGCACACGTTCATCCGAGAGCGAAATTTCGCTGAGTGCACTTGAGATAAATCCACTTGTTTCTAAAATGCACTTTCGAGGGTTTTGGTAAATGAAACAATTCGGCCAGAAATAATCTTTTCAAAACCAAAACAAATCGGGAATGAGATTTCTTCCGCCATCGCACTTAAACATGGCAATTTTTTTTAAAAAAATTTGGGCACCACGAAATAGTTTTTACAGCCTCTAAACACGGTGACAGGGTGGACAACTTCCTGTGACAGTTTAAATAAAAAGCAGATAAATACACGTAAAAGCAATGTTCCGTATATTTGCTTAGCATTAAGCTTCCTTATGCTGCCCTTCACTTATAAGTAGGAGGCCATTTTCTTCCAAAAAATGGATAATTGGGACAGGGTGCTGCCAACAAGATGTGAACCAGCATCAGGTAATAGTGCTAAGGTGAGGAAAAGGGATGACTCATCGATTCAGACCCTAGTAAAAAAAATCAAGACCATAGAAGCGTGTGACACGTAATTTTCAAGAAATCCTGAGCCAAAATTGTCAAATTTGGCATAAGTTGTCTTGCATGTTTCATAGTGTTCAAGAATTACTGATGTCCATTCGGAGGAGGAGTTCAGATGCGCAATGAGTTCAGTCATTCAACGAAAGTTATTATTCTATACATTGACCGAATTTGTTTGGTGCCTTGGAGCGTCACTACAGCAAGGTTTCACTGTATTTTATAATACAATGCATTCTTTCGCACGTCACAGCCGAAATCTAAATTGTCAAAGTTCTATTGTTTATCGCCAGGGATTTATCTCTCGCCATAGAAAACCTCGAAACCACTACCTGGCAGGAAAGACGCTTTTACCCAATGATGAATGAATTCCGAAAATAATCGAGGATTAAGAAGCTGGGGGCGGCCATAAACAACCCACCCACCATTTGTTTCAACGCCACTTTTTCGTCGTCAGCCAAACATACACTGTACATGTGAGATCTAGGCGTTGGCTCCAGGGCCCCAATGAATGGGGGACAAAGGAGGCCCCATAGTCTTCATCTTTTTTCCCTCATCCGCAAATGCACGGACCCAGGGCTCACGTATTAATCCGTTCATCTATCAAACTCGCATTCGCCGCAGGCCTTAGTTGCTTCTGCTCGAATTTTAGCGAAAATAAACCGAGCAACGGTGACAAAAAATCGATTACGGATATATTATTAAATGTCGGAAGGGAGAAATACCTCCTGATCCTCTCTCTCCCTCCCCCTCGCGGCTAAGGCCTCGGTCCCCAAATCGGTGCGTTATCAGCACTAAACTCCGAATTAATATGCGCGTGAGAGGTATTACGGACTAAAGGCGATTTATTGTAAGCCACGCTGGAAAATGAATTCAGATATTAGCGTACTTCCGTTCGTTCTCATTACATGCGGCTATAATAGAGGACAAGACGTGCATAAATTATAATTAATCGTAATTTAGCGATCGGGTCTCGACTCCAATTGCTGTCTAACAACGCACGGTATGATCATAAAGCAAATACCTGCGCTATGGAATGGAATGTCATAAACAATGACTATTTATAACACATTAATAAGTTTCATTTATCCATTTATAAAAAAAATATTTTTTTAAACTCTTAAAAACATGATAATCTCCCTAAAATGTTGCATTGCAGGGAAACGCCTGATTCCGAAGGTCTAATAACGATTTATTTTTAATTTGTTTTGTATAAAAGAGGACATTTTTTAAAATTATAAAGTAACTCAGAACTTTGGTAAAAAAAAAATTCTACACACACAAAAAAGCAATTATTTTCAACCACAAATGAGGGTGAGCATCCCTGTGACATCTGTTTGGCTCAGCCTTAAATCAACTAATTTAGTAACAATTGCGACAATCGTTTCCCCCCACCCTCCCCCGCAAATATAAGTCGTAGGCTAAAATTAGTGACAAATTCGAATAATTTTGTTAAAATACATGTACATATCACATTTTTACACAAAAATTACGCATTTATTTGACAAAAAGCCTTCCTATTTCCATATGAAATGGCATCGTAGCGTACCACAAACGTCCTCTTAATATGGATTGATGGATTACATCCCCCATCTATTAACGCTCGTTATTCTAATCTAATTAAAGTCAATTTAGGACGTTGTTGTTAAGTGATCGCCTTTTTTGACGCTCATTTAATTCGGAAAAAAATGACCCATGAGCGACAAGCAATTTTATTTACATACATGTACATAGTACTGAAACAAAATTCCACATCTTTTGAATGCATTAACCATCACAAAATACGTTAAAATTCTGGTTTTTCGCTATTGTTAGTGGTATTGTTTTGTTCAAACACAATCACCATAATGCAAACAGGATCGAAAGATAGAAGTGGATATCAAATATTTTAATCCAACGTTTATGAATAAGATTGAAAACGGAGGGGATCTGTTGGCACTTAGTATTGTAAACAAGATGAATGCAAATAAAACAATTGTCTGAAATATAAATGCCGCGACTAAATAATCTCGGTGAAATGCAATTTGTTTTCGGTTAACTAATGAACCATAAACTGGCAAGGCATATTGAGCGCTTTACATGTAATGGTGCATATCTAATAAGAATGTTTACAATAGACAGAATTTGATAAAATAGGAGAACAGCATGTAGCGTGTGGATGGAATATTTCAAGTAAAATGAACACGGTGGCGAATGGAGTGGATAGAAAAATCCCTAGGGCTATCCGAATATGAACAACCCAAGAAAAGAAATGAATTTCAAAGCAGTCATAACCAAGGGCATAATGCGTCTGGACATGCAGTTGCCATGGCAACTCTGGACCGAAAATTCTTCTCCATCCTCTGAAAAGGTTATGATTGAAATTAAAAATTACGAGCGCATAGCATAGGAATCGCGTCATTGAAACTGAGTGCAATTCCCATTCATATATCAAGAAGTGCGCACAACAAGTAGCACAAATGTCCAGATGACGCCAATTAAATGACACTAAATTTCAAGCGAAATAACGCCACATTAAAACATAATATTACGTCAAAATGTAACACTTTCGAGTAAAGAAATTGGCCCATCTAAGGGTATTTTGTTCAGCAAGAAAGCTATCCTATTTAAGATCGGTATACCTCGTTTTGTAAGCAATTTATTTTTTTCTTTAAAATGCGCCTAATTTCACTTCAATTCCTCATCAATTTCTCAGATGAAGTCTTAAAACAGCAGTAAATCATTTGTATTTTTTTGCGATAACTGCATGAGTTTACCAACGTCACTATAAAACGTTTCTGCAGGGAAGACGATTACTCTGAGATTAAAGGGTTGAAATGATAATGTTTTGCATGATCTTTTTGAAGCACGATACATTTTCTGTCTAAAATCCAAGAGGAATTTTAGTCTAATTGACTAAAGTTCTTTAAGTTGTTCACAAAACGAGCTATTCCAATTTTAAATCGAATATCTATTTGCTGAACAAAATGGATTATTTAATACCTTTAGGCAGGCCAGTTTCTTTGCCCTTTGTCCTTAACCCCCTACATTTCACCTTCGTCAACAGGATCAATCAAGATATCCTTCTAATTTTAATCTGTATCAATAAATCTTGGAGTTCGACTGATGCTATAAATTCTAAGTCCTTTTCAACACAAAAGTAATAAATCATGTTCTTTAAGTCGTCTTGAAACACTATAATAAGAGGGATTCTGGGTTACATTAAACGCATGCTACATTAACGCAGCGGAATCTCATAATGCTCACCCTTTCCATTTTAATTCGAGCCCAGAATCATTGTGGTAAAAAAAATGTTATCACACCATATTTTGCCACCAATTTATGGTGGTCACGCCGTACTATAGGAACTCCTGTATATTGACCACTATAGGTTTATTTGCGCATAAATACACTATGTATGCGTATTCATGGATACACGTTAGCCAGGTTTTGCAAGTACCATACTTATATTTCAATTGAAATGGTAATAAAGTAATACTGTGCCATGCATGTAAATAGCTGGTGCTTTCGTAATTTCATCATGTACATGTAAGTGACACTGATTAAAATTTACAATACACATTTTTGAAGCTACACGATCAATATTGCTTGTGGAAATTAATTTCATATGCATGCAATTCAGTTTTGCATCGGCAAAGTCAAATTCGGAAGACCTTGATCGTAATAGGAATAACTTCTATTAAATGAAATTGATCGTTCTCATCATAAAATTACCACATAGCATATCACTTGCTGCTAGTAGGGTACGGAGTTGAATTGAAAATGTTTTAAGAAAGAACTAAATAGGCTACACGAACGTGCATTTTTTACATGAATTCAATGATAAATTATTTTGTAGAATCTATGTGTAAAAATTCTATATATATATAAATGGACCACCTGAGTAAGTTGATCAAATTTTCTCTGGTCCCTAGGGCGGTCAATATAGCTAGATTTTAATGCATATTGCTATGCCCTACATTTGAAATTTTCGAATTGATGGAGGACTCCCCGCACTGGATTATTTCTGTCACCATCGCTATGGTTTGAACAGAAGCAGAATGATGGACAATAGACCCCATGCTGTAAAGGCCGCCTATTCGGCTGGCAGCTTTTGTGACTAATTGTGCTCCAAAGCAAATATGTATCGATCCGTGTCGTTAAAGTGGGAAAGACACATCTAATGACGATGCATGAAAGGATCCTCTTCCAGCTGCATTTCTAATCGAAATCAGCTGGAAGGTATTACATGAAGAGCTTCAGACTACCGTGGCATTGTTACAATATGTATATGACCAGTCCCAATGAGCCACCATCCACCGTTCCTCCTCCATGGTCTTTGATTTCGGTTTATCTTCCACGCTATCAGATATCGTTTTTCTGGAATGGCGCCTCCAATTGTCTTCAAAGCCAATAAATGTTTCGAAAACACCATCCCTTTCATCTTGCAAATCGTGTTGCATCTTGCATAGAAGAACAATGGTGGAAATAATACTGAACTATTGTGCAAGTTCTGTGAATAAACCTTTTTTTGCCTTCCAATACTTTTTTTTATGAAAACACGACAATGTTCTTAATACCCGCATTTCGCCATACTAAAGCAGATGACAGTGACAATAACTGTATACATAATTACTGCTGAGGCGCTGCACGATAAGTATTACTGCCAGTATTTCACCTCAGAAAATTCCACGACTCTTAATAATATTAAAAATAACGACGTGTTTAGCTATTTTAAAACTTTGCTAACACTTGTAAGATATGCTACCATGCGTTCCCATCAAAAACGTCACACGTTAAGCATACCTAATACTAATGCACGAATTTACAAAAATCCATACATTCATCAGTAAAAATTCAATCCATTCAACCCTACTGTCAGCAAGAATATGCCATGAGGTAGGGGGCGCCATCCATCAACCCAATTTATTCAGTAGATTCCATTGCAAATTATTTTTGCAAATTAGTGATCGGTATTTGACCAAGACGAATGTTTGATTCATCTTTAGTCTGACTGATCCTAATAAAAGACAACAAGAGTTATATAGTGGATAATTTAAACTGAAATGGAATGTTAGCCAGAAATGGTGTGAATTCAATTTGACCGTGAAGGTTGACAAGTAAAGAAGGAGTACTGATAATTGGTAATGTCAAGCAGTAATGATTGTGTAAGGTGTGCTTATCATTGGCTGGTGGCCTTACTTTCATTCGGAATGGTATTTCTATCACTTTTTTTTTTCAAGATCAAAGATGGACGTTCGAGACGTGGAAGCCCTTCGATCAACTGCCTTCGATGAATGCTATAATTGAAATCCCACGCCACCATTGCAAATAAATAAAAGAGTGAAACGAATACTATTGACAAACATACATTTTCATGGTCGGTTTAAGAGCATGGCAGGCTCGTTAAGGTCACCACCGAGTAATGAATTGATCGCGCTCCAATTTTGTATCAGTCTCCTATTTGTGTTCCAGTTAACTGCATATCCAATGGTAACAGGAAGTGAATCCATCTGACGGGCTAAATAAATACAAGCGTTCGTTCGGTTTATTTTCCAAAGAAGCAAGGCGACAGAGACACGCTGCTGCGCTGTTATTGATTGATTTGTCCTCATTTTTGCAGCCTCATGAATGTTGAACAAGCAGTCCAAATAGCATCTTTAACTTGCGCACGAAAACGAAAGCGAAATACAAGTACTTGTCACATACAAAAAACTCTTAAAATTTACATATTAGGCCGGTACGCAACGCCATCTGTGAGGAGGCGTTGGTCATGGCACGGCCCAGCTGATATCGGTGACAACGGACGCCATAAATTGTCGCTCGTAGGCCTAACGCATACATGACCTTGGAATGGTCATGAAATAAAATTGAATTTTAAATAAATTAGCTTAGAAAAACTCGGTCCAGCTACTCCTGATGGACTCCTTCGTTTAAAATTTTGATCCAAACCGGAATAGACCCTACCTATACTTTTTAAAATGTCCATGTATGTACCTACGTATTTTCATCCTGAAATCATAGTTCTGAAAATATTTTTCATGTATAAATAATACCACTGCCTACGCAATTACCCACGTATTTTCCACAAGAAATAACATTTATAAAAATAGATTATGTTTGTCTTTGTATCATAAAACGCATTGCAAATTAAATCAACGTTGATTCATCCATTTCACATCTTTCTAGATACAGTATTTATTTTTAACACAATTTGAAAAAAAAATTATATTACTAAAGTTAAACCGCTAGAGAGAATGGACAGTTTGATATCCACTCGAGTGGTTCAACTTGGCTATCGTGGTTAATTAAAGATTGAAAACTGACCCCACGATTGAACAGAAGAGGTTCTCGCACTTCAGCAAGCATTTTGAGAAACCACTTGCTCATTGATCGAAAGTGACTACGTGTAATTTAGTTTCATTTTCTTTCTTATTTCGATTGGTCGTTTATTTTAAGGATGGGACTATCGCATTTCCGCCTTGAAATAGATAAACGTCAAATTACAACGCACGAAATTAAGAGGATAAATCAGTCAGATGAAGCTTTGGCTATTTCTGGACTAAATCTGAACAGCGTTAGCTCCATATAGTTACATCGATAGGGCTATAACGAAGTAAAGAAAACGTTCATCCACATGTGCGGCTAAGAAGTGGAATAAATGACTTATGATTTCCGTTTCTGGATTATAGCGTGTCCAGTTCCATGGCCACCCCACGGTTTTTTCAATTTGTTTCACGTCAGGGGATGAGAGGCCTCAGTTTCCTTTCACTATGCAAACGTAATGAAGATTCATGGCACTGGTATTTCTTAATGGATGGAGATAAGCAAATTACTGCATCGTGAATGGTAAATAATGGCACGAATGAGGTAAGTTATGTTACACATCAGGTGGAATTTAATAGCCGCAAATGTAGGCCAAAAGTATGCTTGGCTAGACATGATTTATTCTAGAGAATATGCGCCAGTATTTGTGATAATTCAGACAAAAGGCAGCGCATCTGCTGAAACAGGAGTTCCCACAACATGAGTCAAATTTCCACTGACTTTTCCCAGGTTTTCCTGGTTCTTTTTTACTTTCCCCTGACCTGCAGGGTTTTCCTCAATAGTAAGTGAATAAGTTCGACCAATAATAAGTGAAAACAACCTGCCTTTGAACATGATTAATTTATCATCGAAAATTTCTGTCAGTACTTGTGGTAATTTATACATAATATTGGTAATTGGACATCAATAACTGCCTTATGGCAGTTCATTTGTTCAAACAGTTCCCACAACTTCAGTCAAATAAAATCCCATGACCTGCAGGGTTCCTCATTGACCAAAAAAGCTGCATTTTTAATATAAATAACCAAACTTTAATTAAGCAAATAAGCTCAGATCAGGGGGAGGCAGTAATAAGAACAACAAAAAATCTAGTAAAATCGGCTTGAGAAATTACATTAGCATAATTGCAATTGTACCCGACCTAACAACGCAGATGAACTATAAATGTCTTATTTTTATCCCCTCCCACTACCTGGGCAACCTACTTGGAAAAAAAAACAGTTTACAAATCGAAAATGAAGGCACATCCATCAACGACAAAAGGCACTTGACAACCAATGCTACTTGTATCATTTAATTCGTGCAATTGCGTTTCAATCCACATTAATATCACGAGTCACGAGTCATGGCCAAACACTAAGCGCAGGTTGAAACTCATAGGAAAGGACACGAACAGGAAATAATGAGGCTTTGTTTGGCAGTTACTGGTGTAACACTTAACGTACATGTTGTTGGAAAAACAAACACGGAATTAATGTCATTCAATGCGGAAATCTGACAACAAATCTAAGGGTTTATGGGCCGGGACGTTGTACAAAATCAATTTCTTGTCACCTGTGGTCAGATTATAGCGCACTAGTTTTCTACCTGAATCAGTTATATTGACATTGAGAAATGTAAACATTGAAGAAATTTGTAAACAATTACTATATTCCACAACGTAAAACTATAGATTACGCAAAATAAATAATATATAAATGCAATGATGTTTTATAACAAGTGAGCAATGATATAGCGTTTAAATTAATAATGTGGACATAATGCGTGGATTTGCTATCTAGTAACAGGTATAAAATAAACATTGTTTCTATGGCACTGCTGCATGCAATAGACGCGTTACGAGAAAAGCAAACAACAGATGGGTATTATCGTATAATTAACAATTACGCCATCAAATAGGATGAAATCCAGAAAAATTTTTATGACATTTCGGAAATGCTCGTCAATTCTAATTAAGCTATGTGTTTATATGCTAAACGAACCCTTCATCTCTTATATACGTGAATAAATCCAGCTGAAATAGTCCTATTGACAACGCACGAGCACACTCACATTTCCTTTGTAAGTCTTTGCTCGAATGATAATAAAAATTCGATATAGGTCAGGGTGAGCACGCTTTTATAAAATTTAATTTGCCTGACATTTTCCTGATTGCCAGGTCATGTTGCCTTAAATTTCCCTGATTATTTATAGATAAGCGCATCTGCTGAAAAAAAATTGTACGACATCTTTGCAAACGTACTATGGAAACTGAGATAGTTTTGAAAAAATAATAAATTATCGAGTTTAGCCAATTTCTTCACTAAATTTGATGAAGAATTTTATTAATATAAGGCCAAAGGCTTAAACATTTTTATAAATGAGATCAAAAAAACATCGTATCTTTTAAGAAATTAACTAATAATTAAAGGAACATGACGTAGGCGAAAATTTTGTACAAATTAATCAGAAATTAAGGAATTTAGCTATTATTTCTCAACAATTACTTGGTGAAGATAATTAATAGAACGCCGTGGGTGAACTTACATGTATCTGAAAACTTGACATCCTAAACCAAGAATTTCATTCAGCCAATGTTTTTATGCAAAATTTGCTAATAGGTAAATAAATGATATAGACAAAATATTTTGTAAAATTATCACGAGTTACGGATTTTAGACCACTTTTCTCTTCATATGCATGTACTGTTTCACATGCACCCAGCAATAAAGTCCAGCCAACGCATTTAAAATTCCTTAATTTGCGTGAAAACTGCTAACATTCACAGACATTTCCCCCTAATTTTAATTCCCTGTTTTCCAGATAGTTGTGGTCATCCTGAAGGGCATCGAGGGCAGCTCGCGGGAACGGAAATTTTCCATGAAAGTTTCAGCGCTTTAAAGGGTGTTAGAAATAGTGGGATTAGGTATTATAGCATAACTTTTAATTCCGTTTCACTATTAGCGCATGTCACTTCCTGTTGAACTTCAGCAAAGCCCGAGCTCAGCTCTTGTAATAAATAAACAAGGAATAACAATATGGCGCCCTGAGGGCTCAAATCGCAAGGTTTTGATCCGCCCAAACTCATCGGGGAAATCTCCCAAAAATGCCTTCAGACAAATAAGGATGAAAAATGCATCAATTAAACTACAAAGCGTGACATCAGCAAGGCTTCCATGCGAAAGTACCTGATATACATACGCGTACGTGTATTGTGTACATAATGCCATAATGAGCGATTGACTTCGATGCATGGGTTCGTGACAGGGGTTTAATTAGCGGCGTTAATTGTGATCAAGCGTCATCACCTAATGCAACGGGTTTTGACTACATGTACCACGTCTTCACCGACATTAACAACAAATACAAGGTGTGATTGAAAACTCGTAAAAAATCACAAATACCCTTCATGTGAAATGTTGTTTTGCGAGTGTCGCCATCTAGCGGCGAATCCCCTCTTACCCCCATTTTCAAATCCTGAGCTAGGGCCTGAAAGTAAACCTTGGTAAGGTCGACATGAATAAAGGTCATTCAACGTTGGGCCCATGAAACCAAGTCAGTATTCCGTAAAAAAAAATTTCAGAAAAGAGTTTGTAAAACCTGGACGTGAAACGCTTATAAGGGGCGCAAATACGTCGTCATGAAAACATTCTTACTTTCTCGTTTTTGTTTTCGTAATTAAACACAAGTGGTGCAAAACGTCTGAACATGTTGTTTAGACGAAATCAAATCAGGAGTAACCCACACTCATGTGTAACGCATATTAATGTTTACGTGTGCACAAGAGAGTTATGTTCTAATCATATCCAATACCAGATCACAAAAGACAAGCTTAATTTCAATACAGTTCAGGAGTCAATGAGAAGTTAATCCCTTACGAGGCTCCAGATGCGAACCCTTAATAAGGCTTACTGTTTTCTCGGATTTTACGATCGGCTTCCGACCTCTACGTCATCGAACCTCAAAAGCAAACTTGGTTGTTGTACAAGAAAACACGACCGGGATTCGTTATACAAGTATCAAAAACGCCAGTTTATTTATAATGGTGAATCAAAGTAAGAGCGATGCGAGAGAATAGCGTTCCTCACAAATCTTATCTCACTTCGCCAGAATGTTGACGAAATTAATAGACGTCTTCTTCGTAAGAAAAAAAATAGCACCAAATAATGAAACTGCCACTAGATGGCTTCTATCGCCGATGGCAGATATAGGCTGATGGACAGCACGTGATATCCACGAAAACATACGCAGAAAGATAATTGTGAAAATTGGAAGGATATCAAAATCAAAAGTGGCTGTGTTTGCAGCTTGTGTTCAAAGAAAAATTCTCGGAGTGGTTTTTGATTAAAAGTGTAAACTGTCAAATGATAATGAAAGTTTTCCAAATGCAAAAAAAATCTTAAATTAAACGTTGAACGTTGAAGTAATCAGCTGGAAGTAGTACATGCGTACCTCATCTTACGGCCTAGCTAGCCTGTAAGGCTGGCATTTTATCAGGTGAAAATTTCCCTGACTTTTGCATGAAAATTTGAAATTTCACTGACTTTTCCAGGTTGCAGGTGGTTTCCAGGTTTTTCAGGTCAGGGGGAACTGTATGTTACGGACCGAAGTACCGAAATCCCACACCAGTTTTAGGCTCGAGTGAATTAACAATTATGCTCTCTCTCGCATATCCAAAAAGCTGTTTGAAAATAAACCTCGCAATTCTTAGTCCAGTTTCTAATTAAAAGGCGGCGAAATTAACGGTGTTGCGAGCCAAATTACATTTTGCGGACCTAAACAAAACGATTTCGAAACAGCGGCTTCGAATTAGGCTTATGCTTTTCACGTTAATTGAATAAAAATCGATTTGGGGGCAAATATGCGAAACATCCATGGTTAGCCAGCCTACTTGTTTGCGAGAATTAATTTTGGGAAGAAAATAAATGACAAATCTTCGTTTAAAGCCGGTTCGGAGCAAAAATCTGATCGATTTTTCGAAAAATTCACAAATGCTGCCAAGAGGCAAAGCGATTTAGATTAAAAATCTGGACAATTTTTATGGACGTCCCCTAAAGAGCAAACTCGAAAAGAATGCGATTGCTGAGGGCGTCTAGTCATGAAAATGCGGTTAATTAAATGAATTAATCGGAATCTAATTGACGGGTAAGCAGCTCCCAAAATCAAGTTTTCGGTAAGGGTAATTTCGCCAGATTAGTTGAGACCGTCCATAAAGGCTGTCAGAGATGAGAGGATAGGGGATCAGCAATTTCGGACGTCCTGGTCGTTAATTACGACTACCCACAAAATGCCCATTTTAGCCAAAAATGATTTTTCTTATCATCTATTGACGGATGTAAAAAAATCTATGACATGCTATTGGCTGATGTCCATACATGTATCTAGCACAAATGAGCTCCAAATTCATGAAACAAAACCTGCTTGTGTCCAGAGTATTGAAAACAATGTGGGACATTTGTTGATACATGTCTTAATTAAGTCACGGGTGAATTACGCAGTCTACACAAAAATTATAATCCTCAAAATTAAAAGCTTGCCTCACTGCAAAGCCGGCAGGGGGAGCGTTTGTGGGTGAGCTTCGCAGCAATGCTTAGTTCATTTCTGATTACCCATAAAGCAATGCAAAAAAAATACCAAAACGGCAGCCAACAATAATCTCTCAAATCCAGAAAGTTGGATTCCTTCCAGTGGATTAGATGGAGGATTTCGTGGCGCAGAAAATCGGATCATTAAGTAACTTGGTCCGTGCAACGATGACGCAAATTAAGCCTATTTCTCAAACCGAGGCCAATGGACATCAATATGTCCTCTCTTCAGGCGGCCATTAAAGGTGTCGATAAAAATGACAAATGACCGGAAACACGATGGGCATCGAGCGATACAGAATGGGTGCTAGGGAGGTCCTTACTAAAATCGAGTTTCAATACGTCAGAATTTTCAGGGGCTCTAAAAATCACGATATTATGAAAAAATCGTCACGGTTAAATGCATTCTTTTTTGACCTATGTTATGAAATTGTAATGGAAGCATGCTTCCCATTTACAGCTTACGGTATGACTGTACAGGGTGTCTACTGGTTTTTCCATGTAAATTCCATCACTTTTCCATACCTAACATGACTTCCAAAAAATGTCCATTCCTATAATATGGACTCTTTCACACATTTTAACGAAAGTTAGCAAATGTTTATGAAGACATTCAGAAACAAATCATGAAAAAAAAATACAAGATATCGAAAAGTGGCATCCTAAATGGTACCCTACTTTTAAAAGAAATTCCTTTGAGGTGAATTAGGTTTAAAAATGCACAGTGAATCGATTAAATAAAAAATGCCATGGCCCTAATGTAAATATCATGACGTTTTCAAGACCTGAATTTTATTTCATGACTTCCATGACTTTCCGGGCCAGTAGACACCCTGCTGTAGCGCCAATAAAATCTATTTGTCTACATCTGACAATCTGTATCTACTGTATATGACAATAAAATGTATTTGTCATACACAGAGTGTCTTCTTTACCACTTAATTATCACAAAATTAATGATTAATTGTAATCAAAGTGCTCATGTTGAAAAACCTAACACTAATTTGCTGTTGAAATTTGTCTAACTCCATACTGTTTATTTAGACAGTCATTACAGACATACTGTATATAATACATACAGTGTATACATATACACATATAGCTCTCAAAAGATCACAATTTGTTTACTACGAATGGCACTGTTGGGAATGGGAATTCGGCAAATTCCCCACACAATTGTCAATACTCTGGACATTAGTAGGTTTCGTTGTCATGAGTTTGTGGCTCGTTTGAGCCAGATATGGACATCAGCCAAACCCCAGTCAATAAA
>JAQIXS010002120.1:0-24641 GCA_034700785.1 Rossiulus vilnensis
CACGTTAATTAAAAAAAATCAAATTGAAAGAAGGTCACATTACAGTTTATAATTTTTTTATATAGATAAACGTGATAATTTCGATTTAAAAAATGACTTAGGCCCGTATGATCTGGCTTATCAACAATAAATGCTACAAATTATTGCATAATGCATTAATTTCGTTCAAAATTACAGCATTCAGAAAATAAATCGACCGGACGTATGAAGTGCAGCAATTTGAAGCTCATGCCTTTTCAGCTATAATGCGGTTTACTTTCATAGCAGTAGTGGCTAAAAGATAAATTAGGATAGAAAGTGTAAACACATAAATATTTTTCATTTTTATTACGGAAATGTGCTGTAGTGTAATTCAGTCTTTCATCTACCTTGTTACATCATTTAACTGGTCTGACGTGATTTCTAGACTTGACTATACAAAACAAACATTCGGGAGAAGTCGGTACGCATCCCTAGTCGGCAGTTCTGACTTTAATTTATCAAAGTTGTGTCCAGTAAATGGCGAAACGACCGCTCAAAAATTCGGCCACAACCATGCAAAATTCTTTTTTTTAATCTCCACCCCAACTGAAATGTGGCCTTTTCTCGTGGGAATCGTTAGTTTTAATCAAACAAACAAACATTGGAAAACATTTAAAAAACCGCGATAGTTTCAGTTAATAGTATTAATATGACAACAGCACAACTGAATGCCGGTAAAATACTTTGAGGAACACAATTTATGAAACATCATACGAGGTTGTTCAAGTTTAGTTGCAGTGAATTTGTTTTGGCACAAATATTAAAGACTATAGCACATTGAGATGCTGAGTCTTTGCCCATACTGCCCCTAAAAAGGCGATTAATGGGCTTATACAAATTCGTGATGTTCCTAATAAATTTATTATCAGATATTTGGCTAATAGATTTGTGTAAAATCGTATAACAATTGAGATGAATGCCTTTTAAAACACTTTCTAGTTCCCAAATCATGCAATGATACCTTCCTAAGGATTCGATTTCTCTCACAATTTGTAACAAAGAACAATTGCTTACTGAGCTCTTTCAATATTAGTAGATAAAAAAGCAGTCTGAAAATCTGAAGTGAATTTCTATAAGATTTGTACTGTACTTATGTTTTCCATTATCTGTTACCAGAGATGAACGTCTAATTTATATATTGACCCTTACTTAAATATTTCACTTATATATAGTCACAAAGATTAGAAAGCATACTGCATATGCACCAAAATCTATGGGCAGATAAAGACTAAAAATAAACAATAATCAAAGTGGAATATTTTCCAGCATTATTTGAAATATTCTTAGTTCTCGTCACTAAGAAATTTGCATGGAATCATTAAAAACACATTGTATACTTTGGAAGTTAACAGAAAGCTTGAATGGAAATTTGATTCGCCTCCCTATTCCAGATTTATTAGTCTCTTTACCTAACTTTAATCAAGCAGCTCAATCGCAGATTGAACGTCTTTTTTCTCCCCGTACCTCGTTACATTACAGTAAAAGTAGATAAATTTCCTAAAATGTGCTCTGCAAACCCCTATCGCAGCTTTTAAATGCTTTAGCAATTAATCTTGTTCTACAAAATGTGTACATTAGTGTTAAAAACTGGGTCAAATTTTTTTATCGTATAAAAATACGTACACTTTGCATGTCGTTGATTCAACATGAAATTAACAAAAACGACTCGCCTACTTATAAAATAAAACCAAATCACATTTACACGAGTAAATGAGTGAAACAAATGCAATAATAAAAATCACTTAACCCAACAGGATTTGTGGCCATGTGCATTTCGAGTGTAAACGTTTCTGAATCACTTTTTCGACTTCGAAAAAAGAAGTTTGTCACAAGAAAATTTTCTTCACGAATCGGAGAAATGCAAAGACAGTCGTCGAATTTTAAATTGGAGTAGAATGAAAATTATAATACATAACAAAAATCGAATAGTGAATGTGAGATTGTGAGAAATGCAAACCACCCCCATATGACACCTTATGATTAAAAAAAATTGTTTTTTATGAACACTCGTTATGAACTGAACAATGCAATGTCATAATTAACTTAATGGAGGCCAGTGCCAACTGACCATAGTTCATTCATCACTTTTAAAAAAATACGCATCTTTGGAACATTTTCTATACTATTTACACCAGGAGCATTAAATACCGGTACATGGTAGGGACGATTTACAAGCCTCACAATCTCGAACGCTGAAAACATTGCTCAGGTTGCAGAAATTGTAGAAAACGTGAATGAAAAGGATGTGGTTTTTAAATGAAATTGGCTGAATGGAGGCAGTGCCTATAATGAGTGACTAATGGTTGATGCAGAATTATGAAATAGATGCGGCAACCAAACCAAGCTTCTCATTTAACTACAAACGTGCGTGCAATTGCTGAAATATCAGCCAAATGTTTCCATTGTTTTTTACGCAAAACAATTTACTTAACTAAAACATGAATACGTGATTGCGGGAATTCCAATTTGTAATAGGAAGAAAAACTAAATGGTAGTAATGATCGATCGAAATTACTGATGACGGATGAATAGGACTATACACAGTTGTCTACACGTATTTTACATCAAATATTACAGGTTCTGTACAAAATTAGAGGCTTGTTGCCACCACCCGAAAAATAGCCAGACTGCTAAATCGTTTCGGATCGTGACAAACCTTTAAAAATAAATCGATAAAGTTGCGAACGGTGGTCGACTTGAAAGGGGCCTCAAATCTTGAGCCCTTTTCACAGATTTCAACTTTAAGCTCAGTTGAATTTGTATCCGCTAACTTCCAGCGGATTTGATCATTCATCCCCAGTTACCACTCGTTACTGTGCATGTTCCTATTGAGGTGAATGTTTCGCCCCAACACAGAGCGCACATCATTCGTAAACCTTAAAGCGTCCAGCACTGGCAGAAGGTTGAGTAATGCCGTGTCTGTTGGATCCGAAAACCAAGATTTGATAGGCATAGCGTTATCTACGAAAAAAAAAGTGCTTTAGGGATAAGATAATCTTTATATAATTTAATCTGTAAACAAGCTTGCTCTTATTATAATTAGCTCACACTCACCAGGATATGCTCGGTAAGCTCCGGGCGAGTTATCCAAAATGAAAACGCAAGAAAGGTCACTACAGATTGCCGAAAGATCTTTGGTGTAGCTCCCACACTCGAGCGTGCAATCCTAAAAATAACGCAAAAAAAGTTTAGATACTCAATTTTTAACACTGCACAGACACACCCCAAGTTTAATTTCTATCACCTGTCGATAATATCTTCGCTTCAGTATGTTCTTTCTGTTGTCGAGCTTATCGGCAACTGCAGCACCGTATATTTCCATGCTAGCCGTAAAAACCACTAACTCATACCATTGGCTGACCTGTTACAAACATGGAAAAGATTGCTCAATGTTAACCACGTGTGGCAGAATGCTTAGCAAGGTCCAAGTATCAGTGAAACTTACAACTTCCAGGAAAAAGTCCACGTGCGGCCTCTTCAAAACAAAAAATCTGACGGGGTGCCTGTCTATCGTTACCTATACAAAAATGAAATAGTTGTCAAATCGCTGTGACACAAATTGTAGAATGCGGAGGTATTTGGACAAACTGAGCATTTGAAAGTATGCAATCTGATGACAATTACGAATTTCAAATATGATTACTTGTAGACCTCTTACTCTAAATTACCTAACGTAAAATAATTTTGTTTATTCACAGGTGGCAATTTCACGTAGCAAAATCAATGAGCTACCGCCTTCAAAAAAAAATGAAATTTGGAACCAAGTACCAGCATTCAGTTAGCAAAATTTAAAGGTATTGTGAATCGTAGGTGAAAAAGCTGAGCTAAATCTAGTTTCCTTGGCGAAACGGAGTACCAAGTACGTCAATTTATGCTCATTTGGTCAACTTTGCATGAGCATCTTTTTCTTCTTTCCTCACTTTTAAAACAAAATCCGGTGGCGTTCCAGGCTTCACCGTTTGTCGGATGACCCCATCGTGATGCGAATGTATTAACGTCTCGTCCAAGTCTAGGATTAAAGTTTTCCTTTTCACCAAATCTGAAAATTGATAATGTAAATAATATTACTAATAATAATACAAAAATATCACAGTGAAGGTCAACCTGACAGCGTCTAGTACTCACTTAGCCGATGTTTGGATAGTGGGGACAAAGGTACGATTTTGTACTTGACCGTTTGGTGTTGAACAACCTGTAAGAGCACAGAAAACGACAAATTAAAATTCTCACGTTACCGCCTCCAGTTTTCCCAAACCGCAGCGCTACCCCCTGCCGAGGCTCGGCTTTCATGCTACGCGTTATTGCTGCGTATTCGACACGGGATGCTAAATATACCAGTACTTGGTATTCTGCGCCTGATCCTCACACTTTGTCACTGGGGAAAAAGGGAAAATGAGACCGAATATTTGGCAAGTGCACCAGGACGCAAATAAACGTGCAAAATAAGCAAAAATTCAGAGAGGATCATGACGAATAATCGTCCCCATAAAACACTGCTTTTTTAACATATGGTTTCGCTGGATATGAATGGGGACACGCAAACTGCTTAACAAAGGTTTAACATTTAAGATCTGATAAAGCTTGCCAAACCTAAACGTTCGTAGCGCGGGATTATCTTTCTTAAAATGCATTTACGGACATTTCATATTCGGCTTGTTTTACTGCGGCATTGTAACTTGGGGGGCTGGCATATCAATTTCTTATCATATCGCATATGGCTTAGCCTCTCTTGATATCTGATTTTATGCAATAGAGGAACTAAGTATAGACCTTGTTTACGTAAATTGCTATCGATGAGCACTGCCAGCGAACAAAAATTCGTTTCTGGCATATGTGTTTTGTAAGGTGCGGTACAAATGACGAATTTACCAACAAACAATGCAGTGAATGCATACGGAAACCACGTTTAACAGCAATAGTGTTTCCAATTTCCACCTAACTGACCTAATCAATTCGTTTCGAATAATAATTTTTTAATAGTAACCATACACCCCAGTGCATTAAAAATAAATCCACCATTTGACATTGAGGAAAACACATTCAGAAGCGTTTACAATTTTTATCGCTCGAACTTCCTTCACGATATTTTCGCTACAAGTTTAATGGTAGCAATGTGTACATTGTGATTGCATTTCTTGTATTTTTAGCTGCTGCCAAATCCGGCTTCTCCTGTTCCTACAAAGCTGACACGCTTACCAACCGAATCTAGTGCCAAATGCGAGGTAATTAAAACTGGTTGCGATCACTGGCGAATTTAATAACCTCCGTGGCAAGGTATAAGAATCGTCAACAATATGAGACCAAACTTACTGGCTCCTGAGATCTTGAATTTCAGGGATTCGACACCTTATTTGCCACTTATAGTGACAGCATTTGAAATGCTTCTCCTAACCCACCTAAAAGCATCACTACCTCATGATCACATCGTCCTTTCATCAGCACATTAAACAGATTCCTGTTGTTTAACATTTACATCAATTTTGGACTAAAGCTTCGAGCAGCTGATCTAGTGAGGGTCAACTGTCATGACAAGCATGTTGGAGAAAATAATGACTTCACAGCCGATCTATACACGATACAAGTGGGTGAGTGCTTAAAAAATTCCGGCTTAATTATGTCATGTCAAGTAAGATTCATCAAGATCGAATCCCAGGGAAGATTGGTCTCATTCAACCACATATCTGGGATGACAAACACTGGCTTCCATGCAGTGTTCCTCAAAATAGGTTGAAGATGCCCTTGTGGACTATCACCTTATTACCAAATTAAATTTTCCCACTTAACAAATTATAGTACAGTATTTATTGACGTAGTTTGTTGTCATAAGGTACATTAGTTTTTATAACTTCCCTTCTGGAATTGACAAGCTTATTTTTGGAAAGGAAAATATGGTTTTCCTCTTATCCGAAGATGAAATGAGGCTAATTTTCGCAAAGACGACAGGCTAGTAAGCCTAGGGCATTAAATGTGACCAATGAATTTCAAACAAGAAGGATTTCTCCAAGCTATTATTCCAATTTCCAAGAATCCAGGTTTAGACCGAGACGGGTAGCCTCTCTTCTAACTCCACAATCAAGCCAAAGACAAAATCAAACGACCCTAAATTTAGCAACAACCTTCGCAACTACCTGCAGACACCTTGCTCCAGGAATCCAGGTGACAATAGCGGGTGTGGCGTTATCAATTTCCTCGTGTTTCAGGTGCGATAATAAAACTGACAGATTCGACCACAGAAGTAAATTTGGGAGTAAATTTTCCTTTTGTTTTTCGTAAACAATATCCAGATTTCCTCAAGTGATTTTGGGCGGGAGTTCGACCTAATCCATTGCCGGCTTATTTTGACAGCTTGCCGATCCTCTCCCAGCCGCAAAATCGCACTTGACCACCGAATTACGGCCCCCTTTTCCGGAGTGCCTTTCGACCTCAGTCACTCGGTTATTTTACTAACAAGCAAAGGTGTGTTTATAACGGTTTGTTTGGAGGGGAAGGGGGTGAAGGTATGCTAGGTGCATGTGCTTCTTGTCCACGTTAGGCCTAGCGACTTTTTCTTCGCCACCCTTCTTTCGGCCAAAACTGCACCCTCACCACGGCCTAGTGCCAACTGTTGCTTCACCCACTGTTGACGCAGCGGCGAAATACTCACGATTCTGACTTGTTTCCTAAGGACGTAGCACACAAAACTCCAGATTTTCGATGCCAGCACCAGGAACGCTCGCAAGCCCATTTGCAACTGCTTCAACATGAGGACGGCCGTCTCGCGAGCGCACTTACGTTCCCCGATAGAACTCTAACGGTCGGCAGCGGGCCTGGAGTAAGAACAATTATCGCGATTAAACCGTTTAATCGAGAGAAGAGGTGGACGAGCCAATTCGTTGATTTACGGCATGGTCAGACGTCGATCAGTGTCCGGCGAATCAGTCCGCCATCGGCCACCATTGGCGTCCCAAATGCGCACGCGCAAGACCCCCCGCGGAGTCTCGCGACATCTCGCGGAATTTCGCGGCGTTGGCTAAGGACGGTTCGAGATGGACCGAACCGACCGTTACGGAGAGTAACAAAAAAGAAAAAGAAAAAAAAAGTTGTTATGGTCAACAATTTTCCAAATTGACGATGCATTGTGCAGGCTGTGAAGTGTTCCTAAAATTTTTTGCATTTTTAAGCCCTTCCTATAAATATGCAGTCTGGATATAGAAAAGGAGATTTGCAGTTACAATTAAAAAGTAGTAAACATCTGTATACATACATCCTTGTAGTTTTCAAATATGCTTATTTTTTTCTCTGAAAAAATTCCTACATGTTTCCTACATGTATATTTCCTAGAAAAACACATGCCTCGATACTGCTTTACAGATCGAAGTTATTTAGGAACTGTCACGAAAAACTACACAAGTACCTTATTTACAGTATATCATATTATCTGTAGCTCTAGCTTTTTTCTGATCTACATTTTCGAGCAATGAAACTGGCTCACCTAAAGGTACTAAACAAATAAATGCAATTTGTCGACCGATTGAACAGAAAATATCTCGTGCTTTGAACTAATTATGCAAAACACTATATTTGCAAATCTTTTAATCTCAGAACATCTTATTCCCTGCAGAAACTCTTTTATAGTGACAGGGGTAAAGGCATGCAAATGTATAAACAAATGCAAATGGTTTACTGTTGTTTTAAGGCTTTTCATCTTAGAAATTGATTAGGAATTTTAGTCAAATTAGACGAATTTTAAAGAGCGATAAATTGTTAACAAGACGAGCTATTCCGATTTTAAATGGGTTATCTACTTGCTGAACAAAATGTATTTTTAACCCCTTTAGGTGGGCCAGTTTCTTTGCTCGCCAGAGCATATACATGTGAATGTTTTGTTTCATAAAAGCTAACCTCAAAAGTTGCATGCATAGTGGGTGTGGATATTTCTGGTTGTAGTTTATCATTTTCGCAATTTCATTATACTAATATAGTGTTTACGGAGCCGGAGAAGGAAGCCCAACCCTTTTTGATTATTTTGCCGAACGTTTCAAGCGGTTTGGTTTGAAACTGGTCCAAAATAAATCCAAACCGTTCCAGGCTTGTCACATCTCGCTCGACCGACCTTGGCAGAGGGCGATTTGCCGTTGGGCGACGGAAGCGGCTTCACTGGCGGCGCTTTTGCCAATGGACTTTCCGATTTCGAATTCTGGAGCGGCGGTTTTGCAATTCGGCAGCATTTTTTTTGTGTGCAAAAGCTGTTTCAACGGAGTTTTGTTCGTTCATTTGCTTTTATACTGGTCGAGTGTACAGCGAAAAGTAATTGTGCTACAGGTAAGCGTACTTTTATCATTTTGGAGTGGAAGTGTGATTTAGGCTTCGACGCAAAACGCAAATTTTAGTTAGGGGGAATTCTGGAAATGAAGTTCTAATTAATTTTATGCAAACATTTTTTGATTGTCTGTATTTCCGATTGGTTCGCCTCGCAATTGTTGTAATTAAGAACAAAAAACTGCCAATACAATTATTTAAATTTTCTTTAGCTACAGAAATATATTTCTATGTCTACATCTATACATCTATGTACATTTCAAGGACTTCTATACTTCAGACCTAATTGTTAAGTCTATAATCGTTCAGTCGATATTGTCACAGTTGATGCGAGGCATTTCAATTATTTAGGACATTTACATTACGATCTGACCTCTGTCAAGGTCGAGAAGATGAGTGCAACATTTAGTGCGCTTTTTTCGTGTTTCCCAAATTTACGTTTTTTTAAAAAAAGTTAACGGAACAATTTATGAATAATGAAATGTTTATTAAAAAGGTTACTAAGATTTATTTAGTTATTAAATCTTCAATTTCAACAATTGTTTAGGCTTACAGAAAGTTTGCCAATTTGACAGAGGCACTACAACGCCAAATCATTACATTGATACATGTTTACCTTCGTAGAAGGCTGCTCATTGTTTTGCAGGGTGTCTTCAAGGTGGCGCCACCATAGGCAGTACCTTAACCTGAGAGAGCCCATAATTAGGGTAGCCGATTATCTCAGGTTGTTTTAGGCATTTTCTGCTTCGATAAATGCGCTATACTTTCGAGAAAATGGCCCCAGGATTCGTTCTCGTGACGTCATGCGAGTATTAGCCCCTGGAGGCTCGGAAGGACATTTTTTACGACATATTTCATTCCGAGCTATGAACTCGTCATTAAAACGATCATAAACCGGAATCTTATTATTGGTCGGGTAACGAAACCGTATAGCTTATGAGTTTTTTTTCTTCATTGATCTTATCCTGATCATACGGATGGTTTCATAAAATAAATTACCGATAAATTATAATCGCCTAATACAATCATAAAGCAAAAAATCTGCTGCGGGGAAAACTTGGTTGGAGAGATGCGTTCGTGATTCTGCTTGGGTCATAAAGCTAATATCTGAACATGTTGAAGCTATATATAAACGGATATTTTCATCAAAAATGTAAACACTTTGAAACAACACTCCACTTGACCCTCTACCCTTAGGTGCATTGTATAATAAATTGGACCACTCCTGTGTCAGGTAGCGCAAAATGAGCTATCAAAACATCAATCACAAAATAAAAGTTGTCCTTTTAACTTACACTGCATGTCGGATATCCTCTTCATCACCCCTTTCAATTCACGGTCGTCTTAATTGCAACAACCCCCAACCTCAAACGGCTCCTAAAAGGAATTTTATCAGGTGGTTCACATTTTCATTTGGACCTTTTCTCTTTGCCATTAATAATTTATCCACTACGGTTTTATGCCACGAGTATCCTGAATAATTTAACAATTATTGGTTAGAAATACTCTATACTCTTTTAGGAATCTGGAAAACATCCATCATTTATGATTAGGTTTATAATTTTCTTTCCATAGAATGCCGCAGTCTGTTTTATAAAACAAGCAATAAAACTAATCGCAACTGATGTATCTCTGCCATATTTTCATTAATGTTGTAAGAAAATGCATTTAAAAAACGTTTAATGAAGGAGAAATGTAAGAGAAACTGAAGGAGAGGATCAACAGTGTTAAAATAGGTATAGAAATATTAATTATTAATAGGAACGCCAGCTATTTGTTTTCAATAAAAACTACTCGCAACCGATCTAGTCAGATTTTAATCAAAAGTTGAGGACATTTTAAGTTTAAACATGTTTAGCAAAACGTAATGAAAAATGAAGGATTTTAGTCGAGCGTAAGAAAATGTGTTTACAAATATTGATTATTAGCAGGAATTATTTGTTTTTTTTAAGAAAAACGTATCGCAACCGATAGAATTCTGCCAAAGTTTTTATTAAAGTAATTATATGTATTTTAATTCATTTTTAATTTCCTTTTTCTAAAAATGTCTCCTACGGCAATGCCTTCAATAAACACAGTTTTAAATACTCGTACTTGTAATAACTTCAAAGTCATATTTCTGCCATATTTTCATTGAACTTATTACACGTGCATGTCTTTAAAACATGTACACAATACCCTAGGAAAATATTTTAGAAAACCGGAATCAAACATGAATGAAAACGGGTTTAGAAATATTCATATTTTCGACTCCACATGATGTTGAGATATATTTGAAAATATACAGGATAGTATGTTATGAAATATTCTAAAAGCATACCCGTTCTGAGAATATTGCATTATATCACAAACCTTTGGTTAACTCTGCCTATTAGCTGGGTTAACTGCTAACCTGCTGTGGTGCAATGCATTTCCTCGGTTAACTATAGGTTTACCTTGGGTTTTGCTTAACTTTCGTCGGTGCAATCAGTTCCATCCCATTCCGAATTCAACGCTCGATTTCGCTCCTCGATTCGGTGGCTTTTTCCCTTTTTTTTTTTTTTTTTGATTTCGTGCACTCGTTTCCCGGATCGTCCGCCTGGCGTCGCTTCGCTCGACGTCTGCAGTGGAGGAATGGCCGATGTTCATTCGTTTGGCGCCTTTTTGCAGTCGTCCCGATTCCCACATCCTGATCTGGCTGTCTTTCGTCGAAGACGACTATCGTCAGTCGCCTCCTACGCCAGCCTCGCTCGCCTCCTCCATCGATAGTAAATTGGCACTTACCCCCCAACAAACATAACTAAAAACAAAAAGCAATCGGTGGTCGAATTTCGTCGTCTTTCGATTTCGACCTCGCCTTTAATTCGTCGCGTCCTTTTTTGTTTTAGTCGCGATCGCGTCTCGGACTTGTCTAGACTAGTCGGTTTTTCGTCACATCCGAAGTGGACGTGTTTTTCGAGCCCGTTTTCAGTGCCCATGCAGGAAGTCGTTTAGGTGACCATCAGAACTCCAGTCGATAATTTCCGCCTACTTTGTTTTCTTTTTTGGTTTTTCCTTCATAAACTTCGTTACGAAGCAAACTTCTTGCCTCTCCTCCTTATTATCCTCAATGGACTTGTGGCCGCCATCTTTGTGAACCGCTGAGGTCGCCCTGGCCAAGGGCACCTCGATTTTCCAAAGTTTATTTACTCAATTAGCATGGTTTCATCTCCCCCCCCCGAATTGTCTTTTGAATTTGCATACTTCGATTCTTCGGCAGCTAAGTAACTACGCCGATTTGCTGCTGGTTGTTTTTGTGTTTTTAATTTTTGTTTTATGATATCGTGGTTGTTGATGCGATGTCTTTGTTCGTTTGAATGTTGGTTTTGGATCGAAAATCGTTTATGGAAGTTGCCGAACTGCGGCAACAAGCTCGGTTTTGTTTTTATTGTCAACTTTTTATCTTAAAAGTTCGTTATCATTTTATTTATTTACTTCACGTTTATCTACCATTTTCTGAAACCATGGTTCATTTCGCTCGTGGCTGCCATCTAATTGTGCCCTTAGGTTTTAGTTTTTGATTTGCTTTTATGGTCCTCATATGATCTCCTTTCATTCTTGTATTTGTGTACTTAGTTCATTTCTGTTAAATTTGCTTACTTTTATGCTAGTTTCGGGATTGTTTAATTATGTTTTCTTTTGTTTGTTTTCTTAGCTATTTTATGTTTGGTTGTGTGCCCTGATATTTGCTCGTATGTATTTCGAACTCCACCAATAAGATAGTTTTTGATATTTTTTAAAATTGTTTTTGATTATGATGCCAGAATGGTCTTTGTTTCGTTTGTTTACCTTTATTTTGTTTGCATTTCAGTCGAACATCATCATTCTTTTATTTGTCGTCCATTTTCTAGTTGTTTGTTTTTCAGAGTTAATTTTCGTTTGCTCGATCATTTACTGATTATATAACATTTATAAGTTTACCTCTTCTAAATCACCCTCCCCGCCCCTTAACTACACGCATATAATTTTAATCATCCATCATACCGCGCAATTTCTAAGGTTTTCATCGTTAATCCTCATTATTTGTTTTTCTCTTGTTTTCTAATTATCTCTTTTATATCGTTTTTCTTGGCAGGTGGTTTCGATCTTGTCTTCGTAGCCCTCCTCCCCTTTCCCCCAATCTATTGAGTTTACGCCCCCATAGTAACCCTCTAATCCCCTTTTATCTTGATTGGCCTATCGAGTGCACCCTCTTAATTCGCTCAGGTCATCCTTTGCCAAAAATGGTCCACGGTTCCGGTTCCTATAGCGCCGTTTGCGCTTTTCAAATCCTGAAAAAACAGCAGCAGCAGCACAACCAACACGCTGACCACAGACACCACAACGTAGCGTCCACCTCTCAGGCACATCTGACCAACAAGGTAAGGACTGAACATCACCTAACTCTTTTCTTTCTTTCATCCAACTAAGTTTTCAATCCATCGTTGGCTAAAATCTTGGCTAGATACTCTTGTTAGGAGCTCCTAGGTTCCACATTCTAATTTAATTTAATTTATACATTATGCATTAAAAATACTGATGATAAACTTGAAAAATAACCCAAACAAACAGCGATTGCAGTCAAATTATTGAAAAAAAAATTGAATTGAAACAGAAAGGACTGAATTCTTATCACAACTTTAAAAAAATCGTTGATTTAAAAAATTAAAGGTCAGCAGTTATTTCATCCTCATAAAAATACAGGGTATAATGTTATTAAAAAACGCAACTGAATCAATCAGTTTCATTCGTATTAAGATTGTTATCTAAATTGTAACATTTAAAAGAAAAAATAGGAAAAAACGATTATTGAAAAAAAGTTTAACCCTGGTAAAAATAGTAGAAAATTGAGTTTTTAATCGTTGTCACGCACTATCGAAGTTTTAACTATTTTTTTTTCATAAAATCTTATCAAATACATGGATGTGTTTTATGCATGTAGTTGTTAAAATTACTTTTTGAACAGCCGCATTCTGGTTAAATATGCAGAGAAACTGGCAGTGTTTATAACTGAAAAAAACTAAAACATTGACAGTTGATAAAGTGTTTATCCTGCCAAGTTTTTACCACTGATAACAATTGTCCAATGGGCATTATAATTGTTTTTTTCCTTTCCGTTTCGTTATTAATGACTTTGGGAATTTTGGGTTAAATCATATACAGTCGTACTTTTTATTTTGCTTTCGCTACTCGAGGCACGTTTACGTCTGTCTCTGAGTTTATCAAAATGATCTTTACCGACAGCGAATGTTACATTTCATTTGGTGCAAACCAACCCCTTTTGGGATACGTGTTTAGGGTTTAGAAATTAGCGCAAGTCCACGTTAAAAAAACTGAGCAAGTTTTGATCTTTATCAGTTTTCTTTAAAGAATTGTGTTTAAAGATCTTTAAACATTTCAACAAGGGCAACTTTGACAATTGTAAGAGGGATTCACCCAAGTCATTGTTATGCTTATACTCTAGCAAAACGGTGTTCTTAAGTAATACCGATTTAATTGATCAGAATTAAGCTAAGCTGCAGAATTTTAAATATCTTAAACTGATGGCAAATATTTTCTTCCGTACTTCGACTCATCCAGAGAATCTTTAAGAAATGATTTCTTATGACGTTTGTAAGGGAGAGCAAATGCTCATGCTCAAGCTTAGTTTTTACTCCGTATAATGAAAGCCACCTTACAGGGTTAGTATCGATTGTAATCCTGGCATTAAGAAGGGGTTAATGAGGTTTACCTGATTGAGCAGCGCGTTTGTTTCATCCTCTCCCGAAACTCGATTGTGACGTCACTTTCGTTCCTCCAATTATTCGGGTCGTAATTTTAAAAGTTGGGAGAATTCGTCGTGAATTAGCGCCTAAATGTCACAACACGTCGCCGCTCTTTTATTTCGAGAGGGAATTAGTAATTGGCCAATCAATATCCGGCGTCTTAATCAAGTTAATGGATTCGAAATTAAGGCGACGGAGAGTTCTTCTTCTGGATATTTTTTATTTTGAACTAACACAAAATACGGAGGCCTACTGAAGAAAACCCACCAAAAAGCATCTGTTGTCTGTCCTAAAACTAGAATGATGCTGGGGAATTCAACTGAACCAATAGAATGCAAGAGCCTGTATGCGATTAGTCATGCCAGCTCCGTAACACCTGTGGCATCTGGATGGCTTTCACTTTGCTGAAATGCGTCATGCATAAGCTGAATCTCTCTCATTGGTTATTGCTCAATTCCATTCTTGTTTTGAACAAAGCTGTACCTTTCTTACCAATCCAGCTATGGATTCCTATCCATACTTATGGTTTTATTTTTGCTCTTCCAAAGGGTAAGAGGGCTACAAAATAGCTACAAGAAATTCAATTTACTGAATTTAGCAACGATGCCGGTTTCCATAATAATGCGGTGGAGCCTACCGAATAAATTGGATTCATGGATTATACACCCCCTAACTCCTAACCTATTTTTGCTGACAGTAGGGTACTGAGTTGAATTGAATCGAATCTGATTAATGAAGGTGAAATGAGCATGAAGGCGAAAGGGTGGAGGATGTAATAGCAATTTCGGTTTTTGCAGATTCTCAAAAAAAATAGAATCACAACAAGTTAAGATGTTGTACACCATTGACGTTTAATCACGAAAAACAAAAACGAAAAGTTAGTGAAACAATTGTTTTTTGGGTAGAAATGTTTTAATAGCGCCACATGTGCCAAGCGTATTGCACCCTCAATGATCGTCCAAAACACCTTCTCTCGTGGCAAAGTAGGGCAGCAACGCATTGATGTCATTCATTCATCCATTTTGACGTCCAGGTTTTAAAAAAACTCACTTCTGAAATATGGTTTTTTTTGGGAACACTGACGTGGCTCCATGAACCCAACGTTGAATAACCTTTATTCGTGTCCACCTAACCAAGGTTTGCTTTCAAGTCCACCAGTGGGATTTGAAAATTTGGGAGTTTGGTCGAAATTCCAACAATATTTGGCAGTTTCTATTTTCATATTCGTATTTTAGTTTCGAGGTGGATTTCACCCCCAACACAGTCCAATTTTCACTCCGCATTGCCTAGGGGATTATCCCAATTGCTTCCTCACCACTAGCTGGTGGGGAATGACCCCTACGATGCATTAAGCTAAAATTAAACAGCGTATTTTGGGGGTCGGGCACTTACGACGTTATGTTAGTTAGAAATAAAAAAGAAGCACTATTTTCGACGCACCCTGCGCCGTATCGTTTTGCCGCATTTATTTGTCCTCCTTTGTCTCCGGGGCGGCCTTTTTTTGGTTTTTTCGGGATTTCGTTTCTTATTATTCAGGCAATTTGCTATCGCGCTAAAGGCTAAACGACTTCTGCCTTTACTTCCGCTCCATTGCCATTGTTTTCTTCCGGGCGGTCAACTTTCATTACCTCCTCCCCCTTCTAACTTTATTTTCCAGCGTTTAACCCTAATCTTCCCCCCTGAACCCCTTACCCTCCCCCCTTAGCATCCATCCATCAATCGTATTTCTCACACGTCATATCACCCAAACCTTAATTTCATTTTGGAAAAATTCTCAGAAATCACAATCAATCCGGGTCGGAGAACTTTGAACCATTTTTCGTTGTTTTTTATTGGCTTTTTCAACTCAACTCTTGACCGCTGTTTACGAGCTTGACGAAGTCCAGGAATTTATGGAATGCCTTTTTTATTATTTTAGTTAAGAAATTTGTATGACAATGTACAAAATTTATAAAAATTATGAAAAAGAAATTTCGTTTAAAAAAATTTAGAACATTTTTCGATGCATTGACCACTTGACTAAAATAACCGATTTTGTCCATTCCCTCGTGTGGTCACCATAACCAGATTTCACTGTATTTGTATCTCTTCGAATCGGCCTCATGTATAGAGAACTCAGCTGAAGTCCTTGAAACGTCAGTGAATGGAATTTAGGTCGTTGTTAGGGTGCTTCAAAAGAGCAAAATTCACGTTAGGTTCAACTAGGTCACGACTGTTGGCATTTGAATATTTTAGCCTGATTTTTGAAAACATGTTTCGACAAAACACTCGAAACTTGCGTTAATTTAACGAAAGCAATGCAACGCGAGAAAGATGGGATTTAAGGATGGCGAAAGTAAGCCTCGAGAACGGATGTCGCTCGATTCTCCAAAAAAAAAAAAAAAAAAAAAAGTAAAAAGGCGTATTTTAATGAAATTGGTGAAGCATCTCTCAAAACGCGCCTGGAAAATGTTATTGTCTCTCTACTCGCTAAAGGAGATTTAAAACAGATGGCGGTTTAAGCCTTCCTCATTGGTTGGAACGCATCCACCCGCCAATCACGTGATGGCTGTGTTTTAGAATTAAAGAGGGTCGTCCACCGAGTGAGCCCTGGAGAAAAGATCAGTATGTGATATCGGTATGGTTCTATACTGATATCACCAGATATACATGCTGGTTTTTTGGTAAATACTAATATCAGTATGTTTAGTGATATCACCACATTTTCTTTACTGATATCAGTATATGATCAGTATATTTGTACTGATATCTAGTGTACAGATTACGCTGATTTTTACATCAGGGAGCATTCTTAGGGAAATTGGAAGGGACGGTCCAGGGAATTAACATTTCGATTCATGGACGTCATGGAAAAATATAAATAGGCTATACCTTGATGCACGTATGTCAGCAGTGATTGCCCAAAGCCAGGGGCTGATAGGGAGAAGGATGAAGAAGATGATGATGATGGTACATCCGTCTAAACTTATCTGTTAGACACGGTGTCCATCTGTCATCGAAGTAATAGAGGTCCTTGAAAAATCATTAAATTGAACTCTTTGAAAAGTCACTAGGCTAATGCAATTTGCAGACTTTGATCGAATCATCTGGCAAGAAGGGACCAGAAAAAAAGTTTTCTTAAAAAAAGTATTTTCGAATATAAAAAAATATAGCGAAGCCTGTCAAGTTCACCACATTGCTATTTTGACCACCTGCTTACGTTGACCGATTTCTAAGGTCCCTGCAAAAAGCCCTAAACGAAATTTTAGTGAATTTAATACTTGACCATATTAACGGTATTTTCTTTCCTGATTAAAATTTACGATACGCTTTTTAAAGCTACCATATTTGTAATTTTAGTTCAGCATCAGCAAAATCAATTTTGCTCTTCTATTAAAATCTGAAGTAAACACTTAAGTATACGTGCGTGTAATTTTCAAATAAAAGTGATGATGAATTAAATTTATTTTAGGTGTAAAAATAGAAAACAATATCATTTGTTTAACTTTAAACATTTTTTCCCGATACATTAACCACCTGACTAAGGTGGCCGATTCTGTCCGGTCCCTCGGGTGGTCACTATAGCCAGGTTTCAGTGCATATAATTGGCTAACTTATGCGTGAAATTGGTTGGCCCACAATTGATTTGAAACGCCAAATGCCTTCTTAAACGCATAGGTGTTAAAAGGCGATTTCGGTGGTTGTAAATAATTGGCCAAATGAGAAATTTTGGCGAAAAATGCCGCTATTAAATGCCGCCTTCGCGTGATGATAATAATAATAATAATAATAATAATAATAATAAGAGGCTCTCTTTAATTTCGTGGCGCGCCGAATTTCATTTCATTTCATCTTACGGCGCGATAAAAAAAATCTCATTAAAATAGTTGCGGCTGTTAAAATAAAAAGAGAGGAGAAAATTAATCCTCGATGGAAATCATATCACACTTCAAAGGGAGCCATCAAAGCGATAACACTTTCTACACGACGAAAAGTAGTCTGCCCTAAAAGGACGTTCCCTATTCCCTTATTTTTTTGGATGCATACTTTACGAAGGGTGCCAAAGCCATTGCGTATCAAGTATAGACAAATCAACTTTTAAGAGAAGGCAAAAAACTGAATAGAATTTCGTGAAAAATACGAAAAGAAAAAATAACTTGGTGAAATAATTGTTTTGGTCGGATTGTTTTTTTCCAGAACGTCGTATGTGCCACACGTATTGCACCCCAATTGGCTCTTAAAACGCCCTCTTCTCTCCGTGGTCATTTTCGTATTTTTTATTTCCTGGAGAAGGAATTCATTGTTTTAGTGACATAGTTATCATTTTCTCCTTTTCTATATCAACCGTTTGTGTCTTCTTTTAAGTGGTGTATTAATAATTAGGGGGTTCTGCAGACCCTATTTTGTAACGGCGCTATTTTTTTAAATTATTCTTTTGCTACGGTGTGCTAATTGCGTTCGTCGAGTGACAAACGATACTAAAGGCCCCGTTATTTTATTCGCAACGCCTATCCGCGAAATTATGAAAAAGAGCTGCTCGGGAGAATTCTGGCAATTTGGCCCTTTTAATTAAATTCATATCGCCCATCATTCCGCATTGCATCACCGTCATCATCATCATCATCATCATCATCGTTCTCCCACCCGCGAAACCATCTACATGTACATGTATGTAGTTCAAGGTCGGAAAAAGGTTCGGCTCGATAGGGGGCGCTACGAGCAGTTCTACAGGGTGTACTTCGTTTAAGGCCCAACCAAAAGCATGAAAACACTTACTCTCACATTTCTGCTTCAAATACTTACTATAATTGCTAAATTAATTTTTCCCAGCGTAGAATTGGTCGTCCAATAGGATCTGCGCTGTATCTTATGATTAGAATATGTCCTGTTTATTTATAAGAAAGAATAAATGAACTTTGGAAAAAAAAACCTGTAAAACTAACCAGGGAAATAACTTTATCCAGAAGACCCATAAACGTGTCTTCGAATTTGTTTAATTTTCTCTGAATAAAGTTTTTATTTTTATTTTTGTATAAGTAAATAGGACATGTTCACATTATAAATAATAACTGAGACCCGGAGAAAAAACATTTTTAATGTTACAAATGTTGACAATATTTTAAGCAAAAATGTGAGAGTAATTGTTTTCCATGGTGTGAATCCTTTCGGCTCAATCGTAAATTCAAAAATTAGAGCTGTGTTAAATTTAAAGCTGGTAAATGTTATAATTTCGAATAATAAATGGAGCAATAAGAATGACAATTATAAGATCTCAAATTGCTAGCAATTTCACCAAGGTGCAATTGTAATAAAAATGATTACGGTGTATTTAAAAAAATATATACTTGTACGTCACTGCACCGTATTTTAGTTAAAATTTTCAGAAAACAGTCAAATTTGAGTAAAATAACGTTAGTAATTTAACGTATTTTCATAAATACGTGCATGAACTCAATCCGAACTCGATGTTTCACCATACGTCGTTTCACTTTAAGTCGTGGCTAATGAATGCGTGACAACGACTTATAGCTATGACCTCCCACTCCCCACCCTCATCGTATTTTATATCTACTCTATTAATGTATGCTCCCCTATTAAGTAATTGCTCGATTTTTTATTTTCTTTGCAAAAAAGCGATTTATTACACAAATGCAGTGACCTTATAAACTGATGATGGATGCTTCTTAATGTACGCAGCGTATTCGTTATTATCGTTTCACCCATCAGCGTTATTATTCTCGATATTAACATAATCGATATGTTTTCACGGAGTTATAAATTGAAAGTGGATTTTATTCGGAAAGATCTTTATTTTGCCTCCCTTGGCAGTTGCGCGAAACGCGTCATAGATGGCGCTGGCGAACAATTTTGAAAACTGTTATATTGGTGTTGAAGTGTGAATTCGTTTTAAAGACGTCGTTTTTAAAGCTGCGCAGTTTTATAGAAAATATCCAGAAAAAATCATTAAAACAATTTTTGAGTTCTTGAAAAGTCACTGATTGTAATTGAGATGGCTTTGAAACGACATTAAAATGAATTTTAAAGTCTTTAGTGTTTAAAATACATGTAAGTTAGATGCTTAACATTTGTTAAACACTTAGACAAGTTTTGAATTTAAAAAAATTCATCACTACCAGCTTTTACCTTCTTGAAAAGTTAAGATAAGTTGAGATAAGCTTGAAAAGGCAAACAAGTTTTAAGCTCTTGAAAATCGATTAAATTAAGTTCTAAGTCCTTGAAAAGTCACCGATTTTATTTGAGATAACCGTTTGTTTGGAAATCTAATAAAATAGATTTTAAGTCATCGAAAAGTCCTTGAAAAGTTACAAGAATTTTAGTAATAATTCAGCTGTAATTACATGTATTTCTTCCGATTATTTCCATTTGGGTTTTTCACAACCGCTGTTTTACTTCTCGATGTTCGGCAATGCATTTTATTCCTGGACCGGTGTCAATGTTTCCTTTTTATTTATTCATATTTATTTTACTTTTTGTTCTGAATTTGTTTGTTTTCCACAAATGACATTTTGAAATAATGTTAACGAAAAGTGACGTTTTATTTGCGTACATACAGTACATGTAATTTGCATTTTTTGATATTTTGTTTACTTTTTCCTGTTGTAGGTTTTCATGTAACTAAATCTGCATTTATTCTGTTGGCTTTATAAAAATAGAAATAAGATAAATAAAATAAAGTAACCTACAAATTCTGCCGCTCATGCACATGTACGCAATATTAGGATGGGGATTTCCCCCTCCCCCTTACCTACTTATCTTCTCCTCCAGCCCCTAAAAAAATGCAATTTGCCAGTAAAATTAAGTCCAAGGAAGCTTGATGGAGTTGTTGGCTAGCTTTTTGGTGCATTATTAACGTTAAGTCAACCCCGCATTGGCTCGTGTATACATGCACATGTATATTGTATACACATGTAAGAGCGCGTGTGTACATGTATATTATACGTGTATACAGACGGCGGTCTCCGGTTTATTCAAAATTTATGCTAATAAAATTTTCAATGTCAAAATGGCGCTGAGCTGGTGTAATAAAACGCGATGAGCGAGCTATACAAACACACAAGTACAGAGGGAGGTCGACAATTTTTTTATAGATCGTATAAAAAAACGATAAGAAATTCATAAATATACATCTACTAGCACTCGCCAGTGAAACACGGAGATGGACTGCAAAAAAAAATTTAGCTGAGAGTGAACTCAAAATCACGGTCACAGAAATAAACTCACGCAATGGAGATTTTTAGACGCATTATTTTTTATTTCAATTTTTTTTATTGTTCCATTGAACCTTGAAATGTTGTAATAAATTCTTACGTTCTCGTTTAGATTTAACGTTGAATTTCAATAATAAAAAAAATAATCTGGGAAAAAACAATTCGCGTACGTTTTTCTCCCTGCTTTTAAAAGTCGTTTTACGGTATGGATATTAGTTTCATATCATTCAATAAGGTGTTTTAAATTTAAATTATTTCTTGGGTTTTTTTAAGGCCTGCTTTATTATTTTTATATGCTAATATGCAGTACGTTTAAATATAGTAAAGCAAATGAAAATGTAATAATTTATTGCAATTTCTGGTTTAATGGAGCATTAAACGTCAATAAAATGAATAATTGCCAAATTATCAAACAAGTTAGCTAAATGTTCTATGTTTTATATATATTCTTCACTATTATTAAATGAGGTTTAAAATTTAGGTTCGAATTTTTTATTTTAATCTGAAATTTGCGATTACATTCGATGATATCTACATGATTTGGTCCCGATTTTTCGAGTACTTTAAATGGATTTAAATTAATTTTATAAGCAATTTTTTAATATCAATTTAAGCATAATATCTATTGTAAGTATCGGTACTTATAAAGTCATGGATCAAATCACGTATATTTCATCGACTTGAATTATAAATTCTTTACGTAAAAATTCAGTTTTTCACACAAAATAGGAAATTATCAATTCGTTTTTTTGCATTTTTAAAATATAGTTCTCAATGTAAGTGCATTAACGATTGAAAATAAATTTTCGAAAATTTATTTAAAACTTCACAAAGGCTAACCTCATCTTCCTGTATTCCTTGCAACATTTGTTCTCACTTCTCTTGAAAACTAGATTATTTTTATCTTTTAGTAAAAAAAGATCAAAAATAACCAAGTCTTACTAAAGCGAAATTTAGGTGTCTAACAGATCTAAATCTAATTTATATGTAGGTTTTCTCAGGATCATAGTGACATCTCAACTACAATACAAAAGCCGTTTTTGAAAAAAAAATCCTTAAAAGTAGTATTTTTATGGAAATGCCAACTCTTATCGCCCAACTTTATTTCGTCGAAATGTTCCTGGCAGAAAAAACAACAACAAGGATCTAAAAGAAACCGTTAAATGAACATTTTTGGCAAAATCCCCGCATTATGGGAATTACTTATCTGCACTGTAACAAAATGCACTCAAGAAGATAAGAAACTAAAGTGCGAGATAAAACAGAGCCTTAAAAACTAAACTAAAATTGAAAAAAAAATTGGAAAAAAAACGATCAAAAATGAAGAAGAAAAAAAATTCTGTTTGCCTTAATTATTAATTCTTGTATCGAAGTTGTAAATTTATAACTTTAAATTTATGGAACAAAATGAAATTGTTTGCACAGGTTTGCGAAATAGGTGTCCAAAAACATTATTTATTACAAAATTCTTGGTTTATACTTTGCATATCGGGACCAATTTTCTTTTCAAAATTCATGGACTTTCACTCGTAATTAAAACACATTGTAATGCTAAGTAGAGCTTAGAAACGAATTGGCTAGTTTTTATTTCAAATAATATTAAAAATACCACATATTAAAATACTTTAAATTAAGAATATTAAAAATATTTGTGCGCAAATCAGGTTTTGGGAAATATTTAATTCGAGAATATTTATTTATTAAAATTATGAGTATCAAGCGTATTCCAGGGCTTTTAATGTGATGCCTAAATACATGCATAGTATTGCTGATATACGTGGGTAGTGATAATTAATTCTCAGGATGTTTAAAAGTATTTATTTTAAATTTGACCGGTTTAAAAAAAAATTGAAGCTTGGAATTTCGTGGTTAATTTAACGAATGTCTGAAATGCAGGCCCCACTAAAAAAAACGTGCTCAAATCAGAGCGCATTCCAGTTGTGTAAAATGTCCCAGTATAATTGTGGCAAAACCACCGTAGGCTCCAACCTTTAAACCCCCACTTGACTTAAGCCCTGATCGTTAGTAGCGAATAAGACTTAATCGCTTTTAGATTGCGAACGTAAGAAAAACCCCAGAAATAGGTTGACGACCGAAGTCATATCCAGGAATAAAAGTTTAATAAAAACGAGAAATGGAAGAAATTGGGTTTGGATGTCGTTAAAACGAGCGAAAGCCGCAATTTTATTATCCTTACTGAAGTTGAATTAGGAAATAGGAGAAAATTCGACCAGGATAACTCCAGCAATAAATAAATGGCAATAAAAATGGACTCACAGATGAGGGCGCAGCCTGAATTAATGATGTGTTCATTATAAGGCGAAATGACCGAATAAATGATGTTAAATGATGACGTCATTGAGTGTGGAGATGGTATGAAAAATCATACTTTTTAGAGACATTATGACATCAGTTTTCGTAATGATTCTATAATTATAATGAAAAATGACGATAAGAAAATTACCCTTGAAATTATGCAAAATTTGCGGAATTACGCTTTGTGAACACGTTGTGAAAGTATTAACTAAATTCGCGTCTCTTTACGTAATTCATTTTGATTTTTAGTAAACAAGTTTTGCATGAAAATAAATGAGCATTCGAAATATTGGGTTGGGACACGTTTTATTTTTAAATCACTTTTATTTCATATTAAATTTTAGGTCAGTAACAAAAATAATTTCTATTTTCTTATTTGCTCTTTTGCTTTATCGTAAAAATGAGAAACTTTAAACCGCTGTTAAGCCGCGGGATATCGACGAATGCGTTTGTAAATCACATAGTTTTAGTGACCTCTTAGGGATGGTCTATAAAACCCTAACCCTTAAGTCTATTGCCGTATAAATTGGTCAACGCCAATCCTCTTTTCCCATTTGGTTTGAATAAAAATGATGTCATTTTAACTAGGAAATAGGACAAAAACTGATATCATTACGACTTTCGACCTTGAATTTACTAGATAATTAAAACGTCATTAATTTAAAAAAAAAGAACCTATGTCATTTGGTAGTCATTTGTGGTTCTAAAGTAAATTCCTTAGGGCAGAGGTCAAGCTCCAAGCCCATATGCCTTCTGACATCCATAATTAGTGCAATTGCTTTCATTTCATTAGCAGCGCTGGCTTCGGGGGATATAAATGACAGCGGGAAGATCGATTAAATAAAAACACTCGATTAAATTAATCGAAAATTGAGTGAAATAAATCCATTAACTGTGTTGTATATTTTCATCTAAAAATGGTATATACAGTACTGGCCATAAGTATATCAACTTCCGTTTTTTTAGAATAACTTCATATTGCTGAATATTAACAAGACTAGTGCAACATGTAATTTTGATAAAAACAAATCATAAT
>JAQIXS010002121.1:0-24638 GCA_034700785.1 Rossiulus vilnensis
TAGTGTTTGTATGAAACAAACACCTTAATTTTTGGGAAAAAGAAACACTTAGAAGTTCCTTAGAATTCCTACCATTCGATAAACAAATACATGTAATACAGAAGTGCAACCCATGCAATCATGCGCAAGTTAAATAAAACTATGATATGCTATATTACTGCAGTCTGCTGATACAAATTGCAAGAACGTGCACACACCAACATTTTTACGTGATATAAAATACGAACAACTATGCAAACGTCAACATTAAAAAGGTGCTCTTGAAAAAAAAGGGAATAATTCTGTAAATGTGCTGGTTGATGTCTTCGGAACCGTGAAATGAAAATTCAAAAGTCTATTGAAGTTGGGTTGTTACATCCTTTGATACATAGAATTATGGCTGAAATTTAACAGATTTTGTGATGAGAAAGTCTAATACGAAGTTTTAAGAACTGTAAATAATCCAACATTAGCTATGAACCAATATCAAAATACAAATCCATTGTAATGCTTCAATTTTCAGCCCTGTGTACCAGTTGAAATAAATGTTATAATTGGAAAATAATATGATGTTATAATATGATCCCGTAAATTCGCTACCAAATGCTTAATTCGTTTGAAGAAAAAGCCAATTGGAATTGGGAATTTCTTAAAAATCAAAGTAACGTAACCACCCCAGTGCAATCCCTGAAATATTCTTTATACAACCATCACCAGCATTTTATGTTCACCTGCTCGTGGGACAACCGCTGCTGCTCTTGATGATTCTGAGCTGGATTAGTTGAATTGCTGGAGTTGACGCTGGCATTTGTCGGGGTGGAGGGAGTGGGTACGACGGGTGTCTGCGGCTTAGCCATAGGAGGAACGCCGCTCTTTATGCTGCCAGTTGGAGAAATAATGTGGGACTGGGAGGAGGAAGATGATGTCGAGATTGGAGAAGGAGCCGAATTCAAATGATTCGGTTTTGGAGGGAGGAGCTCTTGCAGGGGTTGCTGATGAGGTTGAGGAACTGGGGGCTGAAAAATATCAAGTTTGGGGGGTTAATTCAAGCAGGAATGATTATTTGCCATCACAATTAATGGTGAGTTTTATGTGTGAGTCAAGCAAATTTGTTAGTTTTTTTACAGGCGTTACATTTACCACACTTTAAAGTACATAAATGATGTGCAATAACAATGTCGTTTTTTTCTCACATATCATCCTGGACCCCCTTCTATCAATTCCCCTCCACTTATTGACTTAGTAGCTTATCCCAGGATTTCGACATTTATTTCAAGAATTTCATCATAATTGTTGACGACTTAAAAAGTACGTTCTTTATGCATGATGCACTGGGCATAATACATTTTTATCAGCATAAAGTGTCTAACATGCAAACAACACGCCTGTAGCTGTTTCTCATCATTTCCTATTATTTCTGTTAACGTGTTATCCAGTTTAAGATAAAGGAACTTGACAGGTTTTTTTACACAAATTACCAAAACAAATTTAAAAAATAACGTAATCAAGTGAAAATTGACTAAAGTATTTAGCTAAAAAGGTGACTGGTTTTTAATTCATTATCTGCCAGCCTGTCTAACCATAATTATAATTTTAAACAAGGGACAACACACCATGGTCTATGAGCAAAGACAAAACTGAAAAATACGTTGGAAATTTGATAATGTAATGGCTTTAGTGCTTTTCGTCTACAAGCGATTATAAATTAGCATCATTCCCACCCTTCTTTATTTCGATTTCTACTTAGTCGGATGTATGAAAAAAATATTACATTTAAAGACTGCATGTGAAATTTTAAAAATTCGAAAACCAGTTGTGGCAAAGGAGTACGTGTAGAGATTCTGTAAGTATGCTATTTGATTATGCAGTCTTGCTCCCCGAACTGGGTTCTTATCATCTGCAAATTACTCATGCTAAAATTGATGGCAATGGGATTGGATGCTCACAGTTCGCACACATCATTGTACACCAGTTAAAACACAAACGAAAGCTCCCTAACAACGGAATCAACAGTTTGCCACCTGATTACTAATCTAGCTCTAGGATTACCAAGTTTCCATTAAACCACCTTCCTAGCACTTCCTCTGCCAACGAACAAAAACTTACCTTTTGGCCATGCTGAAAACTGTTATATTGATTGGTCGTTAGTCCCTGGTTAGGGACATGCTGCCCGTAAACTGGATGTTGCGGCTGGGCCTGCTGCGACGAGTATGGAATGTGGCCGCCTGTGGACCCAGGCGGAACCTGGGACGTGGCCATCGCCGGGGCAGGAGCGTGACTGGAGGCGTTGCGGGACTGCGGATGGGCACTTTGAGAAGACGGCGAGTGAGAGTGAGGGTGCTGCTGGGGGGCAGGATAGTTCGCATCGGGCATGTGGGTTCCGCCAGGTTGCCGATTCGTTGCATTGTTGTTATTCGTAGTGTTCAGCCCGTTGGAAGTGCCGTTGGTGGTCGGGTGGTTGAGATGGGGCTGGGGATGGTGAGGGTAAGTGGACGATGGCAAGATTTTGGAGCCCTGCGATTGGCGAGCCACTCGATCGCGATCTAGATCGAAAGCTGGATCTCGGTAGGATGATCTCGTGGCATTGTTCCCATCCCAGCTGCCAGTGTCGCCGGTTCGCGATACCTGTCCACCACTACTGATAGATTCAGTGCCTCCGAAGCTTTGATTGTGGTTCCTGGCGGATGGGTATCCGCTCTGAACCCCGTGTGTCGATAGGGGTCGGCCCCCGAACATATCATTCTCGTTGACTGTGGGGGGCATGCGCAAATCCTTTCTTGTCGGAGGCGGGCTCTCCTTCCTCAGGGAATTCGATCTGGTAACGTTTATTTGGCGGACACCGTTCACACCTTGCGTTGGGGTTGAGCCTCTGACGACTGTGTGCTGAGAAGAGAAGAAGAAGAAGAAAAGTTTAAGTAATTCTAATTTATTTCCGAAACCAAGTGAAGGTATTGCATAAAATTGTCTACGATTTCATCTATATTCAGCATCAATTGTCATTTTTGTTCTGTAGCATTTATTAAACAATTTCTAATTTTAACTTAAGTTGCTAATAAATGTGCAGGTTGTCAGGAGCAATAGCAAATAAGATGTGAACGAGCAAGATGCTTTTGATTTCCATAACAACTTTTCATCGCTAACTTTCACGTCATGATCCACATTTATCACAGCATGTATTTATTTACACAAGATGAGATTAGATAATGGCGAACGAACAGTTGTCATAGTGATAACCGATTATGCCTACACACTAGGTTAGCTACCCTGAAAATACCTGCAACTAACCGCAATCCTGAAAGCCTGTCCTTTAGTCTAGCTTTGTGTATGAAGGGGAAACGCATGCTCCGTTAGTCAGTGTAATAAAAAACAAGAATTAATACGAAAATTACCTAACCATGTGTCAGAACATGAAACGACAATGCGAGTAAACATCAAGCTTTACTTTTAAAAAATTCTAGGACTGCATGGTTGAATAATGATAAACCAGTTTCAATTTTATATGCATACCCCCACTTCTCCCTTTTTTTCTAAATTTGCAACGAAAACAAGAGCCCTGGCAGAATTTTTTTTCTAAACAGTAAAATGGGTAAAAACCGTTCTTTCTTAATGACAATTCCAAATGGCATAAATTTTATTTCAGCAGAAGCACAATAATTGCATTTTTTTTTCAAAAGCAACCATCTAATTAGATTTGTTTTTAAAGTAGACAATCAATGTAACTTCACGGCTAATACGAATTCCGAACATTCGTAGTTTTGATAGATTTCCAACTACAGAAAAACGGACAGCGAACGAATGTCCAGAGGCCAATCAAGGTGTTCATTTCGATCCCAAAATGCTTGGGCACGTCTGTTTATCAATGTTTATGCCGGCTAAATGCCTGGCCAATGAACCGTTTACCACCCTAAAAGTAAGCCCGCTGCAAACACAAACTGGTAGTTACCTTCCTGCCTTTCAGATCTATTATCTCCGTAGGTGTTATGTTGGAAGGATCAATTATTGGCTTTGGTCTTTCGCGGTCAGCGCCAATCAGGCTTGCCCACTGAGGTGGCAGCCCCACGTATTTGCCTTCTCGCCTGTCGAACCCGGTGTGGACTCTGTGCTCGAAGTTGGACGGGGCCGAAATTGCCGGCTTTTTCTTCTTCTTGCCAAACATTTTTCCGAATTTCACAGCGGACCTATGTTAGAACAACAACAAAAAAAGATGTTAGATTTCGTGGCTGATGCTCCGATCCGAGTAAGCTGTTGCTCCACGACCAGCATGTGCTGTAAATGGGCTTAAAAATAGCTTGCAACATGGAAGACATGATCCTGAATCGTTATAAACTTTCTCCTTTGCGATTGAAGTATTTTTAGACGTCATAATGCATAAGGATTTGGCATGAACATAAAACGGTAAAACCAATTATGGTGAATTAGCCAAGTAAGCTGGTGTCTTCTCTTTAAAGGGGGGAGGGAAATGCAAGGACTCTTTGAATAGCCTGAGATGGTCTATATTCAAATGATATTTATTTATCATGGTAACTTATTCTGAAACCAAGCGAAAGTGTCGCTTAAAATTGTCTTCGCTTTCATTTGAAGTCAGTTGCAAAGTTTATTTGAGCATTTTAAGTTAATTCAAAACCATATGTAATTTTACAATTGATTCACTTCACAATCACTCATTGCATTTATTCCATTGTCATACCGCCATATGTATTGATATTCATCTAATTTTTTTACTGATTCACATGTTAGCATTATTACCCTAATTTTCACGTCTTATACCTGACGCAAAGAATTATGTAACAAGTGCCATAAGGGCAGTCCTCCCTTTATGGTAATGAAATGCGTGTGTGGTAAATTTTATACTGGGGCCGTAGGAATACACGGTCAGATTGGACAAAACATCTTGAAACCCCTTTCTCGCAAAACCAAAACAGCGGTATTGCGTGACTGCGCACGCTTGCTTATGTTTATAAAAAATATGTAGAAACTACGAGCTACGAACAAAAGTATTTTGACCTCCTTATGCAATGACAGGCGCAGAACATCGGAGCTTGGCGCTGACCAGCCTCTGCGTGCAAAAATGTCATTGTTTAAAAATGGTAATGCGAAGCTCGATCACCCAGGGGTCAATTTACATTATTTTGGTCACATCTAGATAAAATTTCCATGAAATTCCATCTCTGGGGAAAAAAATGTAGGTTAGATTCGTCTTTTAAAGTCAGAACGGCAAACGGTCAATACAATTTTAAGTTGCCAACATAACCTTAGCCCAGTTAAAGGATACTTCGTAACTTGAAGCCAAAACACTTAACTGGCGTTAGAGCAATTGGCGAAATGACAAACTGAAGTAAATTATTGCACGTGTGTACGCAACAGTTGCTTTAAGTCAAGGCCCAGAGCAGCTGTGCACTACTCTTGCTTGTCAAACATTTTACAAAATACAGGAGTAGTAAAAGCTCGACGTTATGTAAGGTGAAATTGGTTGCAATATTCATATTGCATGTAGCACCATGTAGGCTATCCAATATGTTCTAAATTTCACGACTTTTTCATTAAAAAAAAAAATCCAATATAATCCCTATGGAGTGTTAACACGTTACACAAATCTTCAAGACTGCAAAACTCAGAGCACTGACCAGACTGCTCTTAACCCTTTATTCACAAAATGAAGCCTGTTATGATGGAATTGGTATCATGTGATACCATCACACCAATCCGAGCAAAGCACTTGAGGAAGCTTTTATACCTTCCCCCTTTGCTGCTGAAAGGCATCAAAGGACAGGAACTTTGTAATTAATAAACAGCTGAACACCGGTACTGCATTCAATACAGGAAAATACCTTTGAGGTGAGTTGGATTGTTAAATTGTCCAGTGAATCAATGTAAGGGTAAAAAAACGCCGTGACCCTAACGTGAATATTCCATCACTCCATGAACTGTCCAAATTATGAATAAAAAAACGTCAGGGTGCAAAAATTAACCTTTTTCAACAGCTACAGGTAAAACATGTCCATATGAATTTTTATTCGTTAATTCCCAATGCAGGAAAGCAGCAATTCTTCCAAATTGTAATTTTATGAATTCTGACAGTCCACTGGAGCACATTTAGTGGTCCGTAAATAATCCAAAAATCAGGCTGCTGTTCAGCTCATAAATTCAAACAGAATACAGGCCTAAATGGATTCATAAAACTATGGTTGCTGGAGACGTTAACGTATGTCGCGCACTGCTGATTGGTGAAACACGTAAATTATACCAAAACAACATCATACCGTGGGAAACATTAATACAGTATCGCATCTGTTTATTCAAAACGCATGCTTGGATGCACTATTGTTTCATAAGATATAAAACAATTGGCTCGTTATTCGTTAATGTTAGTGTAAATTCTCATAGGGTCACTGGAGCGATAAGCCAGACAGCTGGATGTTGAGCAGAGCTGCTGAACTAAACGTTCGTTTTTTCAACGGTTCCATCGGCTTTTCAATTTCTCCTGAAATCGATATTGACAACTGCATTGCCACCAGATGTGCGTCTTTTAGTAAACTCTCGAAATTACTTATTTGCCTTATGCAGCTGACCCTGCCTAGGTGGAATCAAAATCCCCTGATGTCCAACTTTTCGACCAGAAATTTCGTCAAAAAATAGGCTACAGCATCAAAATTCAAGAGGCAATGAAAGGGGAAATGCACACGCAGGACTGGAGTTGGCATCATTGTTCGTACCAAAACATCTTCCTCACTATTAACCCTAATCTGTATCAGCATCTCAATGAAAGTTTATTTACCTTTAGTAGTACAAGCACATATATTAATAATAACAATATTGGACAGGTGAATGGCCATTAAACTAAGTGGGTGCCGCAAACGCTTCATGCCATTAACTTGTTTTCTACAAATTGCGACTTATCAATCTGCTATTCACAAATTCTGTAAGGGCAACGAAAAAATGTGTTAATTTTTAAATAAGCCAATTACTTGTACATGTATGCAGACCTAAGCAATTTATACACTTTTTTTAAATTTTGGTGACAACGGCCAACGGGTTGCATGAAGGTTTTTGAACTGCGAATCGAGGTCTGATTTGTTAAAAGTACTTTTTGGTAAAGTAGAAAGGGCTTACGTCGACACATAAACAAGTCAGTACCATTAAAGATCCATATTAGTTCATTTGTCTCAATTTGCTCATGATGGCGTAGGCTGAATGTACCAATTAGCTGCACGGTTTTGCACTAACTAGTTCAGAAAAATAAACGTTTGAGCACAAGCAACGCACAACTAGATGGCCAAACAGATGGTAACGTATGTTTGATTTTCAGTCGCGATACGCTAACGTAATTACACAGGAGGAAGTGAAACGCTTGAAGTGCAAATCTTGTACGTGCACATTTTTCTCGTTCAGAAGCTATTTTTACCCTGTTATTTAGCTATATTTGGAAAAAACATTCACGTCAAAACCGTTCCACGAGACAGGCGTCAGAAATAAAAAGGAGAAAACCACAACTTGCAGCTAAAAGACTTGTCAAATACGAACTCTGCATTATTCGTCCGATTTATTCCAAACTAAGTTTTCAATCTAGTTTTGATATAGGCCTACATGTATTTTTGACATATCGTTATTTTATTTTGAGAAAATAAAAAATGATCAGTAATTTACAGTGCCCATATTTCTCATACTAGTTTCATTACCATTTCTGAAACAAGCGACTTGGTGAAAAATCAAAAGAAAATATTTCAAAAATTGAAAACGTAAGATGATTGCTCTGCTCGGTTATTTGAAATGCACACGTTTATTATTTCCATTTGTACAACGGAATATAAAAATACACACAAAAAAAACTTTCAACCGTCATTTTTTTAAAGATTATCTAGCACTGCACATAAATCCAACAGCAATATAGCCCAGCCTTGATTTCTTAAAAGGCCTATAATAAAGTATATTTCTGTAGCGCACTTATGACTAAACCTTTTCAAAGATGGTACATTTTTGTATTCACTTCCCCCACCCTTTATCGCCAGGAGGATATCAAAGTATTAAACAGGCATGAAAAAGAAGACTCGTTTCAGTTTATTCCACGAGTAGATCTTATACTTTGGATCCCGAAAAACCAAACAAAACTAACATCGGAATAACGTCATCTTTCAACGCGATTTAGTATCCTAATAAATTAATAATTGTACTTCTTAGTCGTGCAATTAACTTCCTCTCAATTTCTCAGAAGATAATTACAGTATTGTTCAACACTTAGGCTACTGGGCGATCATCTTCCCAGCATTCATTAAACAATGAACAGGTTAATAGGGTTGATTAACAATCGATGCCAATTGTCAAAAGTACGGACTTACTGCGGTGAGCTTGATCCCAGCGAGATTTCATCCTGGACTGGCGGCATGGTCCGTCCGACCTATTGACCGTTGCTGCTTAATTCGATTGATCAGAGTAGCATTTAAGGGTGGCTGATAACGGCGCGAGATAATGGGCAATGACAGGAAACCGTGTCAGATTTGATAATTGAAAAGGCCAGACAGTCACAGCACGCAAGAAGAAAAAAATCCGAGCGCGAACAGACGAGAGCAGAGAGCGACGAAAAAATATCACCGAAACAATCGCGGGTCGCGTCTGCACTGAAGCTGATTTGGGCAACGGGATCGGAATGCGAACCAACGTCTGCCTCGCACACGCCCCACAGCGTGGATCATACCATTGGCACAGGCATAATTAGACCCGTGCAAAAGAAAAAAAGGCAAGTAGGCAAGTTTTTATGGCGCAAATTCGCTCGAATTTCAACCAGATGCCACAGTCGTTGCGTACGGGTTCGTACCTAAAATTACTAGCCCACCGCAGAATGCAATTTAATCAGCCCTATCAAAAAAGCTGCATCACCCTTTCGAAAGCTCTCTGGGTAAAACGGTAACCGGTTTAAAACTAAGGTGGGTATGGATGACAATATATTTTTTGGCACCAACGAGAACCAGCACCATCCCGCCAAACCGCGGCACCATCTATGAAGCATTCTGCGAAACTGGTTTCCAGTAAAAGTTAACTGCATCAGTCTGCATGTTAGTTAACATGAGCTCTGATTGGTCCTTTTTTGGGGTCCTCCGTTTCAAAGGAATAAACAAACCTAACCCTGATTAAATTACATGCACTTTTATGAGACTACAGTCAGCCCCTACATATGGCATTTCATTGGAACAGTATCAAAATTAGTATTTTCTATCACAGACCATACAGACTAAGCTTGAGGAAATATAGGCCTAGTCTACTAGTTAAATATTAAACACTAGGCCGGTTGCACCACTGTAGGTTAAATGAAAGGTTAGATAACCTGGGGTTTACTATAACCATAAGTTAACCTAAAGGTTAATAGGGTTTTGTTGCACCATTTTACTACAGGTATTTTTAGCCCAAGGTATAGTAAACAGAGATAGTCTGTTGGGTTACGGTTAACCAATGGTTAACTGCTTGGTTACCTTGCAATGGGTTTTGCTTAACACAGTGACGACAAGTTCGACAACAATGAAAACAGCTTATGAACTTTAACCAGTAAATAAACCTAGGCTTTCTACTTTGAAATAAAACGGTTAATTAATGACATACACGAGCGCTTTCGATTACCATTACAGAAAGAAAAGGAAAACAAGGTACGTGCATGTAAATCATATTTCGATTTTAATGAATTCCGTTATCTCCGAAAACAGCCTGCAAAGACCAAAGTAACCGACAAAATAAGTTGAGAAATGTATTACATTAAAAAAATCATTTTCACAATCAATGGGGGTAATGAGCTTAAATTAGGTGGCAAAACGTGAATAAATAACTCAGTTTTCGGAAAACCAGCTGTTCACAAACACTGGACTTGTTTTGCTAACCACAACCTGACAGCTTATCACGCCATCATCAGCGTCGCGAAGATCTTGCCTTGCGTAATACTTGCATCCAATGCCACGCAAATGACTCAAAAAATAACAAGGGCCTACACAAAAAAATGGCTTAAGGCCTTGCGTTAGTAAACAACGTTACTGGGGGCTCTTCGAGGATGACAATTTTACATTTAGATCACAGGTACGTAGCAACCGAAAGGTTTGAACAAACTGCGGTTGGCTTTCGTCCATGTTTATAGGCCCATATTAGTTAACAAGAAAACGTCAACATCCGGTACTTAAAAAGGGCAGCGTCAATAAATATAGATTAGTTTGACAATGTTTGAGAATTCTATTTCAGAAATGAACGAGCGAGCCGGGGGCCTGGCTGTTGGCTATTTTTGGGCTCAGGGCCAAAACTCGAAGAGGGCGGTCAAGGAAGAATTCAGCTGCAAATGGATGCTTTGAAAATCTCTGCTCACAGTGCGGAAATCCAGAATGCCATGGTGAAATCAACATAGGCAGGATGTGGTTGCTGGGGTGGGAGCCCCATTTGATTCGGTTAGGGTGGGGTCAACTGCGAGGAAAACGAGGTGTCACAAGTCCCATCATTTACCAGGCTCGGCCAACCGTAGCGCCCCATCGACGCTTCGCAGAAACTTGGAAAACTGTTTTTGAACCAAAGACGGGTCGCATTTTGCGTCCAGGCAAGGCCAATTATTGGCGAGATTAATTGCGAGCTTCCTAGCCCGGCTTGTGGCCAACAATTACAATACCGAAGAAGCCCTTAGGCTGAAATAGACGTATTGATCGTCTTCAAGTGACGTCATCGTACAGGCCATCTTCACAAGCGTAAATGAATATACTAGAGATAACGAGACAAGGATCTATTTTTAAGGCTATTCATAAAGACATAACGAAGATAGGTGGACGAAAAAAAAAATGGAATTCGTAATGAGAGCAGGGGCAGGACAGAAATTGTCGATGTGCCAAATTTACAAAATTTGGCAACATCATACCAGATATGAAAGTAAAATATTTATGTGTAGGCTGTATTTCGAATTAATTCTGCACATATGTTCACACTACAAAGTACCTTTTGGGATGCATTTGTAGAGTGATTGTCACGAAAACATATATGCATTATTTATTGGTAACTGGTGCATAGTATCACTAGAGTATTCCTAGAAATAGACAAGACAAGACATTGCATAGGTCTGCATAAAGCAAATAAAACCAGCAACGTTTACGACTTCGTCAACATACAGGTAAGTCACATTTATGACCTTGTACCCTTCACACGAGTAGGAAAAGTGTAGAGATGAAAAGGAAAACTGACAAGCTCCTTACCTATCTATGTAGCCTATTTTTCCAGCGATTCGAATATGAAAACAGCGAGGACGCATTGCTGGTCTTGTAAAGCGCAAAGCAGGTAATTTCAGTTTTTGGTTGCAGAATTGCGTGTTCACATGCAGGGTACACTGCACTGAATCACGTAAGTAAGCCATCAAATTTGGATTTTCGTGCAGCATGCGTCAGACCACTACTGAGTAATTTAATTGTCCGCGATGCTGAAGTGGAGGCTACAAGAAGGGTACTTCGAGTGAGCTTCAAGCAGGCTCGATTTTGGTAACACCCGGATTAACATCAACATGAGATATGCAGTATGGATAATGCAAAAGAATTCTGGGATTCATGGATCTGAAGATTCCCCAAACACCATTAACGTACTAGCTACACCAGATCCAATAAGCAGACCCTAGTTATAAACAAAACTGGGTCTGCCGGCGCACTCAAGACGTATTTATGAGTAATGAAAAGAGGAGAAAAGACGTGAGTGGTCCCCCAACCTAACCCTCGACATCACTAGATGGATGATGAAAACTGATCTCGTTACGATGAAATTCGAGCCGAGGAGAAAACCACCAGCTCCTCGTAAAATGGGATCAAAGGCCACGTGCCTGACATTCCTTGGCAAGATCTTTACAGTGCCAGAAGTCTGCACGTATCGTTGCTGGCAACTGGCTCAATTTCAAAGTAGACAATTCGACAACTGGGAGGTACATGTGTGCACAAAATCCAACAGAAAGAACTACCGAGCCGATTCACATGTCGACAACGAACAGTCATGTTCCCGTCCATTAGATTGAGAAGATAAGGATGATGTATGCAAACTCAAACCACCAATGGACTAATCTAGCTATGCACTAACAACCTGGAACTGTGGATCTCAATTTTTCAATTTGAATCCGCCATAGTTTTCGACAAGTGTCAGTCTGACTAGTGTAAATGACGGTTATGACTAATGCCATTTTTTCCTTCCAAATAAAACCAGTGTAAAATCAAGTGTTGAATAAAATTAGTTACAGTACAGTGTGGTGTAATCCGTCATTGGCTTACACTGAGGTCGCTTCTCACCCATGTATCCGTAACAGAAGAAAACGTAATATTACTATTTAAACTTCTGACACCAAATAATATAGTCATACTTTGTTAAGCTTTGCAATACTCTGTTATTAACCAAGCAGTGCAGACCACCCTTTACAGCTGCGGTTCATGAACCACTGTGTCGTGGAAAAATAAGACGGACACTTCCCTTATTACCATGTACAGTGAATGTGGGCAGAGCCGTGCGAAATTTCTTACGAAAATGCGCTAATAAAGCATTATTTGTGGTTTAGTTTTTGAGCAATTTTCTCTCACCATTGCTTAATATTACAATTCTGTATAAGCATGCGTGAAAAATATCTATAAATCATTTCCACTAGCCTTTTACAAAAAAATAAAAAAATTCGCCAACAGCATTTCTTTAAATATTAATATTTCTAAGCAAAAAAGTTTATTGAAAGTGAACCACAATCCATAATTTGTGATGTTTTTTCTAAAAATATCACACACCTTCCTTTCGATATAAACTTTTTTAATATGTCTGTAAAAATGTCCCAAATACGGTCTTTCAAATTCCTTTTTTAAAGTCTTAAATTCCCCTTCGTAAAAGTTTGAGACGGTCTGTCCTAACACCTTCATTGAAGTGGCCATTGGTCTTAGCACCTAATTGGGAGATAAGAAAATCTGCATAATTTGCCAAGATAATACACAATCCTACTTTTTCTAGTTAGATGAGCACAAAAGACCACCATAATGTTTTTATGGAAATACTAACCAAACTTCCAAAATGGTCGTTTTTTTTCTTCAAATTTCGCCACATTATTCACTTCATTAGTAACATTTCTAAAAATCTTTTCAGAGAATTAGGTGAAAATCATTTGTGATTCAGATTTTTTTTAAACATTTCGCATACAGTGTCCTTAATTTTGTTTAAATCAATTTCTCATAAAAATGTTAACTAAAACATTCGATTTACTTTTTCCAAAAAAAAACATTCAAATACAATGCACCTTTCAAAATTAATTTATTAAATAAGTTTATAAAAATACTGTCTAAAATCCATCATTTGTGATCATGAGTTGTTAATGAAAACATAACTACTTTTATATCAACAGGAAAATAAAAAGTTGGCGAAGCCATTCTTTCTAGGAACCCCCTTATTTTGCAGCAAACTATCTGCACTCTTCTTTACAAGTTGAAATAGCTGTAGTTACGTTATTTGGCTATCATAGATTACTTGTTCGCATTAGGTTTCCTTAAAAACGTATACTGTGTACACATTTTTTTGTGCTAAATTAACATTCATAAAAAGTATCCAGGGCTAGGTGTGTCGCGGCTTAGAAAAGGTGGAGAACTATTGCACCGAATTACGAAATGAAATTCATAACGCACCTCACATTGAAGGTAATCATAGCGTCCCACCCAACATTGTTGCGCTTCCCTTTTGTTATTTTTAATAACTTTTTTTAAAGATACCCAAGAAACCGACAATTTTGGTATACAGTAGACTGACAGACAGGGGTCACACTTCATAATCACATTCCACATAAGTTTCCACACCATTATTAATTTTACAAATCTTACACAAAACTATATTGTATGAATTGTACAATTTATTGTAGCTGATCTATCAAACAGCACGTCTTTTAGAACATAAAACGCAAAGAAAGCTTCGCACGAGAACATACTAAAATTGCAACCACACTACGTTCCATGGCTCAGCTCCATGGTGACCACATTGATTGCAACAAGTGCCATGATGGCTTGCTTTTTTAAACAAAAAAAAATTAAGGTCTTAAAAGCACTAAACAACGTGCATCAATAATGAAATTCCCAATGGTAGATTATCCAAAAAGCTCCAACCCGTGCTCATTATTTGGCTCAGTTATTCAGCATTTACCAAATAATATCATTGAAACTAAAAAACGCATTCTATGTGTAGTAATAGACCGTACACGAAATTGACACAAGCAAAGCTTCCACAGTGAATCAGAACTCACTTCCTGCACCTACGTTTTCTAAAAGATCAGATAACAAAACAGCAATTATAGTTTTCATGGCTAGAAAATGCACCTGCCATTAGTAGTCAAGGTACAAATGCGAGCAATTCACATGGTAAAAGTTACGGTTTTACATTGAAATGGATCACGAGGTCAGGATATGCATGGCCAAATGCCTAGAAAAGGTAGCTGCATTAGTAGGCCTACTTGGATTTCGATTTCACTGAAATGCCTACAGATTGTTTGCACTATGGAAGCATTTCTACAAAGCATTTTACGAGCATTCATAAGCTTAGATGCGATAATAAATTCAGCCCTACTTTCCGTTATTACATCTAATCAGGCTGCCGTACGAGCACTTCCTGCCAATTTCGCACCTTAGCACCAACCCAAGCAAATCGCAGCTTTTAACTCGATAATTACCCAACGATTACGATACATGCTGGATTATCTTGGATTAGCAAAAAAAGTGACCTCGTTAAGAGTGGCATTTTCAAATACCAATTACAGCCTAACAGGTAACGTAGTAATTCCGCCAGACTTAGCACTTTAGATATGGTGCACGATGTTACGCTTATCACAAGACATTTTATCCGCCAATCAGTATCATTTGTAAGCTGAGCAAATTGGCTCTAAAACACGTGACGTTTTACTGTTAGAAATTGCAAAAAATCCTTGGAGTGCAAACCGATAGTATCTTGTACAGCTAGAGAAGGGGTACTGGAATACGACAGGTTGATAACCGTACACTGTACTAAACAATGTTTCACAGACCCCAATTTGATGTAACAAAAAACGTTCCTACAAACAGAATTATGCTTACAATAGAATGACAATTTTCGAATTTCCCATGTAAAAATCTAGAAGATGTGTATGTTCAATTTACAACAAGTGCGGTGAAATCATCCAGAATTTATGCAAATAAAAATAATGAAAACATAGTAACCTTGCACCACTTTCTACTGAGGCATTTGTATGTACACCTGTACATGCACCATGTTATCGGTAATGAAAGTAATGAGTTTCACATGAATGTTTCATTATGTTTGCAAACTATCCTCCATGCTGTGCTAATGGGCAATTTCACTGTCAGAACTGCGTTACACAGATACACTTTGGCCACGAGGAAAAGACGGTCAACCATTCCATTCTTATCTTTATAGTCATGACAACCCAATTAACTGCCAAGAAGGCTGTCGTTTGATTCAAGGTTTCCTTGAGTGACCTCACATTTCGTTTTTCTTGAATTTCTTCTATTTTCTCATTAAAATATAAAGTAAAAATGGTGTTACTTTATGCTGACGATAAGAGATGCCCTTTACACCATTCAAATTCGGACAAGTGTGACCAGCCAACCAGGGCATTCGAAAGCCGTGACCCTTATTAATTCATCAGGACAACAAATTGCACAATTTGTAACAAGTGCGGTGATGCTGAGCAAAACAAAATGCAGCATGTTTAATTAAAAGGCGATTAATTGTTGACCTTAATTTCAAGCCTGAGATTCAGCAGTCCGTAGTACGTGCAACATAAAAAACTATTCAATTTTTAAAGTACTAGAATCTGAGAAAAAACGCGGTTATTCCGCTTTTTTATTTTCTCTGAATAGGTACTGAAATAATCGTAAAATAAATTAGCATACATTTCAATAATATTTCCAGTTTTATTTATCGTTTTCTTACTTTTCTTTAAAAAGTGTGCAATTTGGCTTTCTCTTCCTAAAAGAAAGCGTTGCTAGGAAATGACAAAGATTGAAATCTCTAATCAGAATAGAGAAATTTAGCACGAAAAACATGGATGTAGACATGGTAACCGATTTATTGTGCTATGGACATTTTGTCAGCTTGAGTTTTGTCTCAAAAATATTCTCCATCGTTATTTCAACCAAACTTGATCAGGGTAACACGCATTATGTTTGACAAGCGAAACATTACGAACATAGGCTTAATTTGATGATATGTAAGCATGTGATTTCTGCGTGGGCAACACCGCATGACACCATCTCATATTACGTTTCGCATAAAAACCAAGGAGTTTTAAACGTCAACTTCCAGCACGAGCTAATGAACTACGGCACTGAGTCTGAGTAGCCTATTTCATGAATAATACAAATTAATAATTGCATGACGGTCTAACTCACTGGTTGCCAGGTTCTGAGCACCACATAATGTACAACTGACGATTACTACAGATATCACAGTTTACCCTAAAGTAAAGCTGATGGCACAGGAATTGAGTTGGAGTTCAGAAAAGGTCAATGGATTCTTCGATTATTTTACCCTCCTCCTTCACATTCCTCGCACATGATTAGAACGGGTGCTAGGGCGAACGCTTAGATCGCTATGGCGAAGACAATTAAGTGACACCTGTGCACTATTGACAAAAATGCCAGTTGAGAAAGTCAGCCTACTGAATGGCTTACATCAGTTATACCCAACTGTTCACAAAGTGAAAACGAGCTGACAAGGTCACGGAAAAAGTGGTGTCCTGCAGCTCCTCAGCCTACTCCTGTTTCATTTGATAGTATAGATCTGAGCGGTTGATGTCCAGAGATTTAAGGGGGATCCATAATAGATTAACTGGAATTTTTCAAGATTCCTTCCCCCTCTTCAATGTCCGCCGCTTTCTGGTTATTATTCACCTCCCTCCCCGCATGTCCGGTCTGATGATCCCGATGAAATGGTCTACTCACCTTGAACAAAATACATACCGATAATAGACTATTAGTTGAAAGTTTATTCATAAGCATTGGCAATTAACGTATTGTTTGTTGTACAATATTATGACAGTTTGCAGTCACTTTTACCTAGTTTTCAATAAGTTCCTTCCGTATTAAATTCGCAAATTTTAACTGACTCCAACTGAACCCTCCTGGAGCTCCTCCCCCCCATGTCTGGCAGCGTCGGATTTTCGCAAACCCCCTCCCCAAGACGCCTTTTATGGAAGGCCCCTAAGACGGAAATCAGGGCTCATCCATGAAGGACGTACGAAGCTATATTTCGTTCCATTTCGACTAATGATATCTGCGCTGTGAGATTGAGTCGCCTGCCAATTACGTTGCAAATCGCCAGTTTTCATTGGTGAGATTTTTGGACTAGGCTGCAATAAATCCTCGGATCCTCGATCGTTTGGTCAACCTCATATGGTACCTTGCTTGCAAACAGCTAAACCTTCAGTTGCACCCTGTACAACACTGAGTTAGGCTTACTTACAGGACCGTTTGGCGCGCAGGAATTGCGCCCGCAAACGGGCTGGCGCCAACGAGAGCCAAGACTGGACTCGAGCATGTCCTCAAACTGCCCTTAATTTCAAAACGTCAATCGCGACGCTGGCTGCGGTTCGGGGGCCCCGCCGAAGGGTCGCTTTAAGCCTAAAACCTCAGGAATTGGGCGCACAGGACCGTCTGTAATCTGCGCACTTTGTAGCGTCGAAAACAAAATCGACCGATCTCCCGTTTCGGCATCGCGTTAGGTATTTGGGTCAGATTACCGATTAACTGGTCAGTCTTTTCTCTTGCTTCGCGGATTGCAGATGTAGCGCAGCTCCCCTGTTCCCAGCGATGGCACAGACTATCGTCCCGAAATACCAGACATTTTCGAACACATTCCTTCGTGAGCCAGTGGGCCGCGGTTTCGACTTTCCACCAGCCTTTTCCACGCCGAACGCAGTATCCTGCCGGCTGCGCGAAACGTCGGCCCTGCCTCGCGTTTAATTCGCGGATAAAAGGCGCTTTTCTTACCTTATTTCCACCTGAACAAATCCACCATTAGGGCAATCTGGAACGGCTCATGATCGCAGTCCACCATAGCTGACATCCGGGCACTCTTTTGCACCTGGGTGGCGGCGCAACAACATGGCGCAGGTGAGGGCCGAGGGGGGCAAACGACCAGCAATTGGCGAGCCTCTCACCACGCTCCGTACTACGGACTTCGGCCTCTCTCCGCTTCACGGCCTGGGCTTTCAGGCAGGTGAAAACGAGCTACCTGGACTGCGAGGGCGCCACCAGACCGCCCACGTTTACTGCGGCGTCAGCGATGAGGTCACTTTTGGCAAATACCTTTACTGAATGCTCCCTACCTGTTTCGAGAGCGCCATATTCGAACGCTCAGAATGTAATAGGCTTCTACTGGCAACGTGAATAAATATTGACAGCAATGTTCATCGTCGAGTAGGACCTTTCCGAGTAGACCTAATTTGCTGGGATGGGAAACTAACTTCATTTGTCCGATTTCTTATGGACGCGTAGGCGAAAAATTACGTAAATACCGTATTTTACCTTGCAATTTAATGGTACAATTCTGAGAAATTTCAAAATTAAAACGAGCGCCGTGGGCGAAACTTTGAGTTTCAACTCCGTGATTTTAGCCACAACATTTTATAAATATTTGCCATTTTAAAAGAAACGCTGTGGGCGAACATTTTCAAAAGCTGGATTAGAAATAATAGTAAAATAATGCCATTTAACAAGAAGATTTCATTGATCAAGTATGAAATTATGGACTGCTTTTGGCCGTCTGGCCCGGGGGGGGGGGGGCGCGTGCCCAGGTGCCCACCCCCTGGGTGCACCACTGTTACCGAGGGTTAACCGAGATGAAGCAAGCTCGAATAAGTACTCGGATTAACCGATGTCCCCAGCAGATGATCGGGGAAGAACGTAACTGTTAGATTAAAACCCTTTATTCTAGTATGATATTTCGAGAGGGGCGGAAGGGGAGGGAAATGTATTTTGAGTTCGCGCTCCAGGGTAGGGCACAGATATTTTTGTCAGATTATACGTTTACCCTAATACTTAGGGGCCGTCCACAAAGGACGTCCGCGGTTGAAGAGGGCAAACATAGACTGGAAGGGGTTGGGTTAGCAAATTTGGTCTTCCAAATTTTGTCTTCTGTGAGCGTTTAAGCACCCAAGTGCAGTAAAACCTGTCGATCAGCACATGTTAAAGACATTGTAACATCATTTTCCTATTATTTATGTCCAAACAAATTAAATAACGTGGACTATTTGTGCTACATTAGAATTAGAGGGGACTCAGGGAAGAAGGGGTCAAAAAGTCGAATCTTGATGACGTCTATGTGGACAGCCCTGTATAGAAAAAATAAACAAGCTTAGCAAGAAAATCCAAAAGCAACGCCTAGAGCCAATTATATATCCGCATTACTACATTTCTTGAGCATAATTTTGTTTTAATGATTATCTTACGTTTATTTACACGAATGACAATAACATAATACATGTCAATATCGCAAAAACCAAAAAAATTGATTGTTTACGTAGTTCCGAATGCAAGATTAGTTCGAAATATTAATATATTCAATATGGGGCAAGAGATATGTACATGTACATGCATTTCGTATGCCGTGGCAAGTAGGAAGAATTCACGAAGTCGAAGTGATTGCTAACTGCGCATGGAAGATTTTCCAGGATCCAAATTATGGCTTCATTTTGGAGTCATTTTTGAATTTATGTCAGTGATAATAACAGGTTTCATTTTGAGCTTGTGTTTTCAATGACACGTCATTGTTTAAGTTTAACGATGCGGACAAAGTGAGTTTTAAATGATATCATTTTGCCCAGACACATCAACGTCATCACCTTGTCATTTTTTTCATTGTTATTATCGTCCTTATAAATGGTTTTACTTTGGTTTAATGCTCATAAATAACGCACGAAAAATTCTCACTAAAGTGGGTCTGACTCAGGTTTTTTTGTAACAAATAAGTATATGTTTTATTTATTTTTATTATATTCTAATATTGTACAGTATTCGAGGTAACGAAATTATGGAGTCTACATATACATGTAATTACATAAAACCCACTGATAAACAACGGCTATTTGCGTGCATCTGAAATCTGTACAGTGTCACTGAGGACATGCACGAGTAATGTGTGCGAATAAGCCACTAGGCAGGTCTCAAATCAAAAAAATCTTGATTTTAACGTAATTTTATTAAAATTTAAAGGATAACGAATTCAAAAGAAGAAGAAAACCGATCCCAGACAGTGAATCATTTTATGTTAGTTTTAATTTTTGAAAGACGCGCGAAAAACGTACCCTTGTGACGTCAGTACTACAATAACGGTTGTTTGTTAACGACAACGATAGATGGCGCCACTTGCCAGATGCTAAAGCAACGGCGCGTAGAACAATCGGGATACTACCTGCCTACAACCATTTTCTTTTGCGCATTCAAGCTTTCCTACTAAATTTGAGATTGTAAAATTGAGACAGTAAGGCCATTCCCAATAAATTCACACATCTTGTCGTGTAATAAATAGGTATCGTGGTCCACACTGGGAATTTGAATTTTTGGTAGCGAAACAACAAGATTTTGAACTGCTTCTGTCATTTCAAGTAAATTTTCAAGCATTTAACTGGATGTAATTATTCTTGAATAATATTTTTATCATTAAAACAGCGCCAATTTTTAAGGCTTTTTTATATCAAATACATTTTTCAAGATTAAAAAAGTTTTTAATGACCAATGGCTGCATCACTTTTGTATTTAAGGTTTTTTTTTTCTAATTTCGTATGTGTGCGCCTGGGGCTCTCGTTTGGTAACGAAACCAAGGTGAATATTGCCTGAACAAATAGGACTTTGGAAATCTTCTCTAAATAATGAATAAACTGTCCAACTATCTCAAAAAAACAAAATGTTGCCACACGACAAGTGCGCGTACAAATAAAATAAGTCGGTCACCTCGTACGTTTGTTTCCTGACTTAGATTCCCATTTTTATCAACATTTCAAGTTGGCCTTACAGAGAATCCGGCCAAGGGCATTAATTATCCCAAATTTATGACGCAAATACGATGTTTGCAATAAGTGATAAGTGAGTCGATTTGACGTGGCTCTTCAGATAGACTCAGCTAGACAATGACGATATCTGCTAAATTTACTCAACAACACGCCGATATACATGTACATGTAAATAAGCACGATTATCGGGAAAGATTTTAGCGCAAAATTACCTTCATTTTTTCAATAAAAGTTCAAAAATAACTTGGACAAATAACACCGATTACAGTTAATTTAGGTGCACTGCAAGGACAAAGCAAAACTAATAAAGGGTAAGGGGTCATGCATCAGTATGATGCATTTGATGCATCATACTGTACATGTCTGTCAAATTAGCCAACAGTATCTGCTCGAATTTATAAGCCCTTCTAGATAAGTGCAACCATAAATTTGAGCAATCAAACCTTCACCATATACACTTGTACAGGTGCTTACAGTACAGTAAGTACTATCTTGCATACTTTACAAAATGGCGCATTATTAAAGTTGGTGCATGCAAGAAAAAGTGGAGCATAGGAAGAGAAATTTTTCGTTAAATTTTTTTAAACATCTTTATCCAAGTGGCTTTTATGTCGGATGGCGTGCTACGAATTCTCCACCCCGTAGATGGAGCCTTGGTTCCACTTGTTGGTCGTTCGCTCTAGGTGGCGCAGTATCGATCTCCAATAATTATGCGTTAAGCTCTAGGAAGACCATCTTTTCTTCGGTCTCCTCGGACTCCTCGATCCACGTTTTCGTTTCACTGCCCTAGATGGCACTCCACTGGAAGAGCACTGGAATAAATTTCAGAAACCAAACTCTCAGCCCCATGCACTCGACCTTGAGCTCTTCTTCGGGGATGAAGCCTTTCTGGCGTTGCCAAGAGTTACCGAATATCGCAACCACCTCGCCCAAACCAGAACACGCAGTTCCTGTCCCTGTTCTCGAGAGGCCATGGCCACTCGAGAACGTCATAGGCAGCTGCCAACGACATTTGCGTATTCGTGCAACGCGATCACTAGACCGGGAGATTATACACGGGAGGCAGTTGCAGGCATTATTCTCTGATGAAATGCGAGGAAGTGCCAAAACACAATTAAACAATAGATTAACGTTCAAGGCCAGCGGCCTCCCCCTCGACCGGGCAATCACGAGTTGCTCATTGACGTCACGAAGGAACGATAATTAGAGCCTAATTAGCGAGCTAACACGCTGCAAGTCACCCATGCACGTGTGATTTATGTGGAAATTGCAAGTGGAATCACGCAGAATGGACACCAGGGACACCCTGCGCATGATGTAACGCAATACCGACCCTAACATTCCTTGAAATCATTGATTTGCTATTAAACTGCTCACAGGAAAACGTTCATTAACAGATGAAAGCAACTCCTTCAATGAATACATTTTTTAAAGTAATTGTGGACATGGTAAAACTGGATTTGAATCAAACGTGGCTTTTTGAATGTCTGCCATTGTGTGTGAGGAATTGCAAAGCAGCAATTCGGAAACGTGAATAGTGGTAGTAATTACAGTAAAACCTGGCTAAAGTGACCACCCAAGGGACCGGACAGAGTCGGTCACCTTAGTCAGGTGTAACGAAACAAAATGATTAAAAGTTTGTTTTTTTCCATTTTTTCACCTAAAATAAAGTTAATTTTCATCACTTGTATTTAAAAATTACATGTACGTGTATTTATTAAGTTTTTATTTAAGATTGTAATATAATTAATGTATGGCACCAGCGAAATCAGATGTACATAAAATTAATTTTTGCAATCAAGGTTGATTTTTTAGCTTTTAAAAATTTGTATTGTGAATTTTAATCAGCATAGAAAACACCCGTAATATGGCGCAGTGTTAAATTTACGAAAATTTTATTTGAAATTACAGAACATGTATGGAACTTACACTCCGAAGACATTTTACAAAATCGTCCAAACAATTCACAACTTATTATGGTTACTCATACGCACTTAAGGGAAATTTCCCTATAGGCGCATTTCCCTGACTAATGTGCATTCGGGCGCCAAGATGCATTTCCTTAACTAAATAGGCGTACATTTATGGACAAAGAACCCTTCAGAGGTCAATATACAAAGAGAAGGGAACCCCAAAAAGTTGTCAATGGTCAAAGTAGGCAGGCGGTCAATAAAGCGAAAAAAATTAACAATAGCAGTAAACGCGTTATCAAGGGGCCATAGAAAATCGGTCAATGTAAGCAGGCGGTCATTTTGTCAGGTTTCACTGTACATGAAAAACAACTTCGAAAACAACATTGAGACATACCCACAGCTTTTTATCTTTGTCACCTATGCGTGTAAGCTTGTGACCCGCTGGTTTAAAAGTAGGCCTATAAAAGAACAGTGTATTTATTGGAAGCTTAAGGTGATTAAAATAGCAAATAAAAAACGGCATTGACATACTGCAGGATTGAGTTTCATTGCGATTGCTCAATATTGTTGCCATCCTCCACATTTCAGATCCCGAAATAATTACTGTAGCTACACTGTATAATGTATATTTTTCTTCGTCATAATGGCTGGTGAAAATCTACAACTATTCACGTTTTGTGAGATATTCGTCATCACAAATGGCGGAGTGTCACTTGCTTTGTTACCATCAGCTCATACGTTGCTTTTTGTTAATTAAATCCTCCTTGATGGGCGATAACATTTTAAGAAGATTTGACGCGCATGGTCATCATCCTAGCGAGAATCGATTATCTTTCTTCCCCATACCCCCCCCTCCCTTCTTTAATTAAGTAAGCACTTAATGACATTTTCAGTTGTTCGCGTAACAAATTTAATTACATTTTTCAAAGCCTCGCATATTTTCGCTAACATCTTTGCGTGTTTCACATTCTCCGTTCGGGGCCCGAATGCAATTAGTCAAGCATGGCCACCTTGAAGAGTATATCAACCACCGTTTTTTTAGGTTTCTTTTGTAACGCAAGCCATACAATGTTCTTAAATGTGACGAATGAGAAGGGTGGTCTCAGCACGAAGACGACGTCATGCATTTCCATTCATGATCTGGGCGAGCCTGGGCTGGGCTACCGTTATCCTGCATTGGGTCGATCAATAATGAGTATTGGCTTTCGCATACTACAGTAAGCTATGCATGTACTCCCTCGGGCCGCAGTTATGTGATTGATGCAAATATCCCTAGGAAAATTGTGCGAATCGATTCACCAAACTAGCCGAAAACTTGCTTTTATACATGCGAAAGCCGCCCAGATACACACAGATCAATGCTTTAATTTCCCAGCCCAGCATTCGCAAATTTGCCCAGTTACAGCCAGCGTATGTTTAGCCATATACATGTACTGTCGAGTAATTAATGACGTCAAAGGCAAAGCGTATTTCATCATTTGGAAAGAAAGTTTGAGAATGTTACAAGAGAAAATATTCAGAATGTTAGCTTTGATGTCAAGAATGATTATATATATATATATGATATTGTGGAGTAAGTCCTTTTTGTCAAATCGTAGACAGAAGGTTGTTATAGATGGGAAATAATCTAGTTGGGTAGATGTACAATCTGGGGTACCACAGGGCAGTGTCTTGGGTCCTCTGCTGTTCCTGTTATTTATCAACGACCTGCAAAATATCCTTTTTTGTAAATCCAATTTTTCCGCTGA